>JAWDJE010000003.1:76600000-76805000 GCA_035047345.1 Bradypodion ventrale
ACTGTCATAGATGGCCTGTTACAGAATTTACTAAACATTCATGGAGAGCAGTGGAAAAATCAGTAGGTCAACACTTGAAATCTTTGTTTTTCTTTCTAGTGTTTTACCGCAGGTGCAGTGTCCGTTCTTTGGATCCTGGACCACCACTTTGTTTAATCATTTGTGCCTTCAGTGTTCAGGCTGTTTATTTGCACGTCCTTATTGATAGTTTCCTGCCTAGGTTTTGGTTGCCCACGTGGCTGCCGGCCTATGACTTTCAAGTTATAAGCCATTTGGCAATAGTGGAAAGTGCCATTTAGAGGACATACTGTATTTATACCAGCAAAGCTGTCTTTCTCTCATCTTCTCTGTTATTGGTGATATGCCTAATTGCTGTCAAATGGCATCATTTGTGACATGCTCAAATAGGGAGATACCAAATATCCAACAGAGCATATCCATTTCCATGGTGTGGAAATGGCTCCTACACTCATTGCTGCTGCCCAGCGCTCGGTTCCATGCAGTGCAACAGTGTGGACAATTGTCTTGTTGATCTTAGATTTGAGATGGATCAGTATTCATCTGATACAAAGCACACCAGTGAGTTCACACCAATGCAACCAGGTCATGTTTACCCTTGCTCGCTCAATGCCACGGATGCCACCATCACCTTGGAGTTGAGACCCAAGACTCAAAGTCTTTCTCTTCCAAGGAAAGCATTTCATAATTCCCAGCTAGGTTTTAAAGGAGAGGTAGATGAATCTACCTTCAATTTTTTTTAAGACTAGATCTCAGAGGCCTCAGCCAACAAGACCAATAGTAAGAGACTTGTGCTCTAATATTGTAGTGGCTCAAGTGGCTAAGATGCTGACTGGGAGGCGGAAGGTCAGCAGTTTGATTCCCGAGTACTGAAGGACGGAATGAGCTCCCATCTTTGCCCCAGCTCCTGCCAACCTAGCAGTTTGAAAGCAAGAAATTGCAAGTAGATAAATAGGGACCACTTTGGTGGGAAGGTAACAGCATTCCATGCACTCCGGTGTCTAGTCATGCCTGCCACATGACCACGGAAACATCTGCAGAAGCAGACAGCGCTGGCTCTTCAGCTTTGAAACAGAGATGAGCACTGAACCCTAGAGTCGGATACGACTGGCTTTCGAGCAAGGGAAACCTTTACCTTTAAAGGTACTCTGTCCCTCCTATGAAGCATTTCCTGCTCATTCCTGACTACCAAGTTCAGCTTCTAATTGACCAGGCAGAATATTAGGAAGTTGTTTATTCTCAGCCTAGAATCTAGATATTCCATCACATTTCCATGTTAGGGGTAAGCAACATTTTCCCCATAGGGCTATATTACCTTCTGTGAAATCTCTCAGGGCTTATGTTCTGGGGACTAAAGCCTATGATGGAGTGAGCCAGAGCAAAAGGAATTTTTGTACAGAACTCAGAAAAGTTACTTTGTTAGATTACATCTCCCATCTATTCTTTTGGGAACTGTAGTACAAATAAGAATTTTCCTCAGCTCTGTTTGAGGCAGCCTCCCTGCCAACTTTATGCTTTTCTCCCTTTCTTTCCACACTTAACGGATGGCTAGAAAAAGAGACACATAGTTCTCCCAGAGGCCTGAATTGTCTTTTGCGAAAGGCTTATGGAACTTGATTGAGAGCCACACGAGATAATTGCAAGGCCTGTGTGTGTAGCTCTAGAACTTCAGCTTGCCCACCCAATCTTAATGGTTCAGATGTTATCTCCAAATCCTAAACGGAATGAGCTCCCATCTCTGTCTCAGCTCCTGCCAACCTAGCAGTTCAAAAACAAGAAATTGCAAGTAGATAAATAAGTACCACTTTAGTGGGAAGGTAAACAGTGTTGCATGCACTGGCTCTAGTCATGCCTGCCACATGTTCATGGAAATGTCTGCAGATGCAGACAATGCTGGGTCTTTGGCTATAAAAGGAGTTGAGCACTGAACCTTAGAGTTGGATATGACTGGCTTTTGAGCAAGGGCAACCTTTATTCACACTAGCAAATAGTACTGGCATACAGTTTTTGCCTTTGTACAAAAATTTGTTGACTGTTGAGTTACAGGTTGTCACATTATGTCTCTACATGGCAATATGCTCTCTCTGTTAGCTCAAACTTCACTGGTTATCTTTAAAAAGCAATTAGAACTCTTCTTCATGGAGGCTTTTCAGGGTGTTGTCCCTTTACCGGTAAATTATCAGTCAGGTAGAGTTCCTATTACTTCATTTTATTTTTATTTTAGTTCACTTTGTGATGCATTTGTCAGTTGTTTGTTTGATCCACTGTGTGTTGTTATTTGTTATCTGTTTGTTCACCATCCAGAGTGGGATACCACCCAAATGGGTGGTATAGAAATATAATAAATAAATAAATAAATAAATAAATTTGATCAGGTTGATTTCTTCATCTCTTGTTTTTCATTTAACCAGATGACTCCTAGTCCTAGTTAATAATTTTGGAAAGCAAGAGCATAGTATGACCAGGCTAAGTGGTTCACACTATTTTTGATCTTACATAATATCATTTGCTGAGTGGTCAAGACATGGAAACTCCTATAAGATGCCAAATGCAGTTCTTGGCACATTTTATGTTCAATCCTAGTCCTTCACCTTGGGTTTTGTTTTAACCCTTCTATCATGACCATCAGCATGCCACCAGTTCATTTGGCACAAATGCTTAATTCTCAAAAAAAAAAAAAAAAAAGGAAAGCATAGAGGTGTTAGCTGGTGTGACAACAGCACCAGATGCATATACAGTGGAACCTCATAAACAATCGCCCTGTATAGCAACGAAATCGCATAACAGTTAGGTTTTGGGGGGAAATGGCATCCTGCATAACAATTTTCCCTATGGAAAAAAATCGTATATATATGCATCGTATAGCAATTGTTTCATACAACAACAAGCCCCATGGAACGGATTAAAATCATTGTATGAGGTACCACTGTAATTTCTTTCAAAATTAGATTTATTGAAGTCCTGTCTGGCGGAAATCACTGTAGCATAGAACACTCAGCATATGGATTTGATCATTGACTTATGCCTGACTACATTTTTCATTAGGGGAAATATTGGCTGTGAATGTTTTTGACCTCATCATCTCTGTCTTTTAAACAACAACCAGTGAAAACACAATTTGTGGGTGGGGGTGGGAGTATGAGGTGAGAAGCAAGATATTTTGTCTGAAGTACTTACTTCTGCTTGGAATAAGTCCTCTGTCCCCATTATTTGAAATTAAACCTCCCGCCTGTAAATAAAATAAAATGGAATTCAGAAAGCATGAAAAAAGCAACTGTCTTGTCTACAAGGGCTAAATGAGGGATGTCCTTGCTACAATGTTCAATTACTTACTCTTCGTTTTTCTTTTTTGGTAGCTACTTCATCTAAACTGCATAGTTGCTCGCAGTAGATCTTGAAAAGGGACTACAGGTCCTAATGTGTACTGCAAAGAGACAAGATGGTGAAAAGATACTTAAATGACAAGCCCAAGGACTGGAAAACTAGTACAAAGCTTGGACTTGTGTGAAAGAACTCACTGCATTTTTCACTATTTTTCTGGAGTAGCAGAAGATCATGATTACTCTTAGTTGGCCAGGAAGCAGTGTACAGTACTGTATAATGCAACTTTGTGTTATGGTTACTGTCCACCCCAGAAGAAATATAGACAAGCACTGCCTGTTCTTTCCAGCAGCCAGTTTCGATATTTCAGTTTGAAAATAATATAATGGAGCAGGATTTGTTGCATAATTCATTGTCTATTGCATTATTGGTAATAAAGGAAAATCGTCACTGCTTGCTGCTCAGAAAAGTAATGAGCAATAGTGATGTTATTCCTTTTTTATCACAGTAATATTAAGCTTGGAGTAGGAAGCACTCATATTCCAAATATATCCCAAAACACCCTTGCTATCGTCAGAGATATTCCCGTATATGCATTTTAAGCATTTCCCCATTGACTAAACATGCCTTCATTTCAATTACTTGCCTTTTCAATAGATTCACCTTTTTAGATCTTTATGATCTTAAAATATATGGTTTATTTTGCACATATTTTTTTCAGAAAGTTCTGCAACTTTTGCATGTGCGCAACTTTTCATGGCAAGTTTTGCTATATTTTGCAACGAGTTCTAGGAAGTGCAAAATGTATAATTTTAACTATACTGGCTTGATCAACAAAAGCTAACATTAAAATGCAGCAGCTAGTCTTTAAATTTCTTTGTCTCTTGGTTTTGTTTACTCTCCGATATGATTTTAACTAGAACCTGAATTCCAGTTAAATTCTTCCCCATAACGAATTGAGGGTCATAGAAGGAAGTGGTTGTTGTGGCTGAAGAAGCCACCAGCTGAAGGGATAAAAATAAGTGGGTAGTTAATTCATGAGGACAAAGTTTTCTCTTTGTATTCAGGGGTAGTTCTGATATCTTGTATTTATCATGATTATCTTCTGTAAAACAGTAACATTTAGGTTGCCCTTGCTCGAAAGGCAGTCATATCCGACTCCAGGGTTCAGTGCTCATCTCTGTTTATAGCCAAAAAGCTAGTGCTGTCTGTATCTGCAGACATTTCCATGGACATATGGCAGGCAAGACTAAACACCAGAGTGCATGGAATGCTGTTTACCTTCCCACCGAAGTGGTATCTATTCATCTATTTGCAATTTCTTGCTTTCGAACTGCTAGGTTTGTGCAGTACTCTAGTCTCAAACTGCTAACCTGCCGACCTCCCAGTCATCAAGTTCAGTATCTTACAAGATCTCAAAATTTGAACATCTCCACAAGTTTTTGAGTCTGTCTATATCAGGGATTCTCAACCTGCAGCCTGTGGGGTGGATGTGGCCCTCGGCACCATTTCATGTGGCCCACCACCACCTCCACCACATCTGGAAGTACCATGTGGTGGAGGAAGGGCAAAGTGGTTGTCCAGCCCCCAAAGCTGTCTGAGGGAGCATGACCGAGCCCCCAGCTTAAAAAGGTTGAGCACTCCTGATCTATACTAAACAGCTATGGCAATTTGGTACAATTGTAACTTTTAGAGATCCATCCTATGGAATCCAACAATTCATAGTTCCTTGGGGGTGGCTACTTTACTTAGAGTTCTCTGGAGAGATCTGGTTCTGTCGTTCTGAAGGAGAGAACTATGGCATTGACACCAAACTGTAATTTCCAGAACTCTCTTAAATGAAGCCACGAGAATAAAAGAAGTAGCCTACTGCTAAGGTGCCTTGTGTCTATACAGCAAGTTTTACACATGAAATCATCAATGGATTTTCAAAACTGCCAGCCACTTTCTGTTTTAAGCAGTGAGTGCATCTGGTGATGCTTTCGAGGCTACAAAACAACATGATCCTGCCTCCTTTTGAAATAACTCCTCAGTCCTGTCATGTAATGTTTAAGTTATTTGGTGATGGGTCAAAGTAGAGCAGCCCAGTGCATTTGAGATTGCCTTCTGGAATATTATCGAAACGGCATTATTGTAACAGCACAAGAGTTGTCATAAAGTACATCTGACATTCACACAAATGAAGAGCACTCACATCGCTTTATACTCATGTTTGCATGGGCTTTGAGGATGAATCCGCCAAAGGTCACATCAAAATTGGCCATCAAAATAAAGGGTACTCTGAGGCCTGGGGAATTCTAGGTAGGCGAGGCCAGCAGTCCACATGGCCAAAAGACATGTAGTCCAAGCTCCAACAAACCACATGGTTTGATCGTTTTGATTTTGGGTGATTCATACTTCTCCTAACAAAGATCTGAGGTGAACGTTTCAATGAACTTATAGTATCAACTGAAGAAAGGATCAAGGTCAACATTTTTAGTTCAAGGCCTAAAAGACCATGACTGAATACAACCATTTTTATAGCATCAGGAGGAAGTGAGATGCATATCATACAATCTATTTTGTGACACCAAAAACTGCATAAGAGACAGTTTTATGGCAGTGGCAAAGGGGTTAATAAAACTTGCTTTATATCATGCTAGATCTTTGTCCCTTTGTTTGTGAACATTCATCTGACACCACTGAAGAAATTTCCAATCTGCATTTTGCTTTTGTCAACACTGGTTTGTTTTCTAAATTTTGACATAAGCCATTAGTTATTGAGAGGACTTATTTCTGGTGTTGTTGTTAGATCATTTTTTTAAAATTGGCTCCAGGCAGCATCACAGAACAAAGAAACAAAATATCCGTGAAAAGAGCTAATCACAAGTGGCTAATTATTTCCCCCCCTCTCCATTCTCCCTCCCCAAATCATGACATATGATCCCCATGAAAAAAGGAAGATGTATCTTCGCTCATGATCTTTTCATGGATTTTATGCACCTAATTCATCAAACTAGAAACACTTCCTTCTTATCTTCAATCAGTCTAAGAGTAAAGCCAGTGACCCCATTGATTCTAGTTGAGTGATGCTTCTAATTTATATATCCCAGGGCATGTCCAAAGCTTACAGTCCTTCAAGCTTTGGACATTTCTGAATTGAGGTACACATTGTCCTTTCTGTTTTAAGGGTTTAAATTTTATTTCATTATACATTTTTTATCATTGCTGTCCTCTAATGAGCTCATGGCTGGCTCTTCTCCCTCCATTTCATCTTTACGATGACTCTGGGGATAGATGAGATAAGGAAAGAGTGACTGGTTCATGGTCATTATGACCCAGTGGGGACTTAAACATGGAACCCCAAGTCCAACACTCTAACCCCTGCGGGTTCCGCTAGCATAATTGGCATAATACGGCCACTTCAGTCGAGAAAGCTCCTGGTCCGTGGGCTCTGCGGGCACCCCAATTTCTATTGGGGGGCGGATTAATAGTTATAGGATTGATTCACTCACATCTGACCTGACCGGCGATTCTGCTGAGGGAAGCAAATCGCTAACCTCCATTACGTATTACTCACAGATCAGCCCAAGCTCTAGTGCAAATAGAGGCCATATTTACCCTGGTGTAAGCCCCGAACAATGGATTTCCCCTGTCAGTGTTTGCCCTAGTTAATTAACTTCCCCAAGAGAGATTCCCCATTAACCCGGGTAAATGGGTGATGTGATTTTCTGTCAGATGACGATTGTATCACACGTTGCCTTGAATTCCTATATATGATGATGTCTTTTCCTCAATAAACCACTGGTCTTCACTCCATCTTGTCTCGTGTCGTTCCTTCGACCAGTCTCCTCCGGGACCTCACGGCCGCCCCGCGGCCCCAATCCAACAAACCCCTACACCACACATTGGCTATCACTGAGAACAAAGACCTAATATTGCCTTAAAAGATGTTCCTGTGTCTTGTAAAACTTCACGGCAGTGCAAATATGATTCCTTTTTTTGGTACAACAACCCCCAGACAAAGCAAGAATTAAGGATGTACAAGTTCTTTATCATCATGGGACCAAAGTACCCTTGATATTTGGCTCTGATCTCTGGGTGAGGTGTGTAGACAGATGGTGCCACTGCAATCCTTTTCTTCTCTAACAACTCTAGTTATGGCATGAAAGAGATGCCCTTCAGCCCACCTGTGCAATGGTAGCTGAGCAACCCGTTCCAAACAAACAAAGTAAAAACAGTTTCTTTTTGCACTTATTTCTGACTGAAATGCAGTTTCACAATAGACATCAGAATATTGTACTCATCAAATGTCCTATAACTCTGGTGGTTCTTCAAAATATTCTTAACTGACAGAATTTGATTATGCTACTCTCCCTCACCCATAAAAATATGGGCATGACTCTCAGAAAACAACTGTACTTCCCACAATGCTTTGTTTCCTCTTCTTCTACTTTTGACCTCTTATTTCTTAATAATGGAGACTTGAGGTGGCTAGGAATGCTAACATAAAACAGGTTCTCAACCTTTTCAAGTGGGCGGGGGGCTGGACTGGTTGTCCCCCCTAAATGAGTCTGTGGCTGATTCCGGCAGTGGCGGCTGCTGGAGTGAGGGAAGAGGCCAGATTATTTGGCGCTGCAGGCTGGATTTGGCCTATGGGCCATAGGTTTAGGACCTCTGATGAAGAGTGTGAAAGCAGATACTTTTTCACATACTCAATTTGAAAACACAACCATTTTACTTAATACCAAACATCCTCTTTCCCCACACTTTTGTGACAGTGAAAGGGTAAAATAAAACAAAGTTAATAAAACAAAGCTTGAGAAATTACTTTTTGGGACTACAGTTCCCATAATCCCTGTCAGCATGGCCAGCAGCCACATTGGCTTGGAGATTCTGGGAACTGATATGCAAAAAGTAACTGTTTTAAGCTCTGTCAAACCCCTAGAGCAAATCTTTCTCATACAAACAGTTGCTCTATCTGTCTGTCTGTTTGTCTGTCTCCTTGCTTGTCACTTTTTGCCCAGCAGGTTTCCCAAAGCAATTCTTAATATATTCTGTATCTCCTTGGAATCATCCTTGAGTGGGAATTCCACAGCCAAAGTGCTGCTTATAGAGACAGCCATGTGTTGTGTACCCTAGTTTGCACCAATACTGATTGAACTGGTTTGGGAACAGCTGGTTTGCTCCTTTTCCCAGTGAACACATGATGTTCTGATAATCACTAAACAGCCTGACCCTTATCAATGCCCACCCCCCAGTGGGTATAATAATAATTTCATGTCAGAAATTATTCTAGGTTGAAATAATTTTTGTTGGAGAAACTCTACTCAGGGGATACCCGAATGAGGCTCCTTTCATGTCCCCAATATCTTTTTCCACCGAAGTGGTCCCTATTTATCTACTTTCAATTTCTTGCTTTCGATCTGCTAGGTTGGCAGGAGCTGGAACAGAGCTGGGCGCTCAATCCGTCATGCAGTATTCAGGTCTCGAACTGGTGATCTGCCAGCCTTCCAACTCACAAGGCAAGCTTCTTAACTGCTGAGCTACCACAGCCACTGTGGGTAGGATCAATCTGTTTTATTTGTGTTTCCAGCATGTGTGATTGCCAGAATCAAACTAAAGTGGATTTCCCAATAATTCAGCAGTATGCTATTTATAAACAAACTTTTTAAGAATACCAATTTTCTCCCAAGCCCTTGAAGAGGGCAGTTTTTTGGGCAAAGATATGAGAGGTCAGGAAGCCAATTGGCAAGAGGCTAAAGCTGTGCCTCAGTGAAGGAGGAATGGGCTAAAAGTGGTTTTCTGTCCCAAAATGGCATACAACACTTTGAACGATCCTGTTGAGCTTGTCTGGGTTGAAACTTTGGCAGCAACAAATTAATTTCACCATTTCTAATGTTTAACACCATTAGAATGTTTCCTGTTTCTAATGTTTAACAGAGACCAACCAGATGCCCTGGACAGTTCTGAGCAAAGGATGAAGTTGAGAGATTTCTATTGTTAATCCTCAGTATCCACCAAGAAGTATCCTCAAGCTGCATACAAAGTTTCTGTTCAACTTGATAGAGCGCTCCTGTAAGAATTTACTAATTCTTTTTTTTTTTAGGTATTCATGTAAGGCTGTTCATGTTTAGGACCCATTTTACATCCAGAGTAATTCATTTAGTGATCAAAATCCTGTTCCATAAATTTCATCTGCATAAGGATGATGAGATCACCAGCAAGGAGAAATTTTCAGTAACCAGAGCTCTGCTTCTGTCCCTCAGCATATCCAACCCACATGTAATTTTTATCACTGTATGTGAGTTGGCAAGCCCTGAGATGGAAGCAGGAACTCTATAATTACCAGCAATTTCTTCCTGCTAGATGACATTACCAATGAACAACAAAATACTGTATATGGCTGTGTTGTAATTTCTCACCAGTTTGGCTTCTCCAGCCAGTGGGACATATAAAGGGCCTCTAGTTATGTTTGGACAAGCAGGTTCTTATAGAAACAAGTGGTTATTCAGGTACAGCACACTGATATCCTAACATTCAGGGCTTCACAACTAAGAGTCAGCACTTGATTTGTGTCTGGAAGTAAACTGGAGACCAGTGAAGGTGGTCCAGATAAGTGATACATCATCTATGAAAAGCAATTTGACAGCAATCTGGCTGGCACATTTTGAACAGTTTTCATGGGCAGCCCTATGTAAAGTGCACTACAGCACTTCAGATCAAAGATGATTAAGGTATACATTGCTTGAGTCAAGTTATGTTTCCGTAAATCATTGTAGTAATGATTTTACTACTTTTGAAAATATAGCTACATTTGAATATATTGTACAGTATCTACACAGAAATTGGACACCTTAGAGCTACAAGGCAATTAACATAGCTAATTAATTAAATGTGTACACATACTTAACCTACGAATAAGCACCTTTGAACTCCATAGGGCTTATCCTGCAAATAGAATTGCAATGTAAGGAATTAATTGCACAGTCTAAAGTCTGGTGGATGGTGAAACGTTAAGGCAGGTTTTGGCATGTGAGATGAAATTGAGGCGTCTTTATAGAATTTTTTAAAAGGAAGTGCAGATGTAAAATGGTTTACAGCAGAAACTTTAGCAAGACTTTCAAAGAGCTGCAGCTCAGGAAACAAGCACTAGAATGTCGATATTGTGGCATTTTAACAGCTTTTATTAATGTTTTAAAGCAAACAGCAGGTGTGGAATGGGCTGTGAACAGAAATTGTATCAACAGAATCATATAGCTTGTCATTTGCATACCTATAACCCACTAACCTTTGGGGTTTCTTTGTGCATCCAGGAGTTATGCTCACATTTATTTGTTCCATTCTGCATTCAAAGGGGGGAGGGAAAGAATCCAAACATATAAAAAGTTGGGGAGGGGCAAAGCCCTGGTGGATTTTAGAGTGAAGACTTGTTAAATACTGCTTCTAGCATAAGGTTTCCCCAGGAAGGGTGGGGGGAGCAAATGCAAAAAAAAAAGGACCATCTGGGGGAATGAAAACACATTTGAATCAATAGGATAAAGTTAACAGAATAGAAAAAACAGAATTGAATGAACCAAATGGGATAAAAATTCCTGTGGATATATTAACACTCAATACCGGTTTCACAACAGCTGTGGAATCTTTCCACAGGCCAAAACCATTTTGGGTGTAATTCAGAATGGCTTTCAACATTGGTGTTTTCTGCAGGAATGATGTGGGCTACATGAGTCCTCGAGCCAGCCGAATCATACTCCCAAGGCAAGGAAATAAACCCAACCCATGATGGCTGCTATCAAAGGGGAATCCAGCTTTTCCTCCACTAGAGACCTTTATCTTACCAAGCTACCACAAACTGCTTTACAAACCAGCCATCCTGGATCTCAAAAAGGTCATCTGCCACAATCTCAGCTTTTTCTGAAAAAGCGGGGAACAAATGGAACATGGAATTTCTTATAAGCCAATAGAGAATTCTAAGTACAGTACTGGAACCCCCACCTCTTCTTTAACTGATGTGTTTAGAAAGTCACTCAACATTTTCCTCTCAGTTCAAGTACAGTAAAACCCCGACTTCCATATGCCTTGTTGTTGTTCAGTCGCACAGTCGATTCTGACTCTTTGCGACCCCATGGACCATTGCCCTCCAGGCACCTGTATCCTCTACCATCCTCCTCATCCCGCCCAGCCCTGTGCCTACTGTGTCCACGATGCCATCTAGCCATCTCATCCTTGGTCGTCCCCTTCTTCTTTTGCCCTCCACCTTTCCCAGTATCAAGACCTTCTCAAGTGAATCCTCTCTTCTCATTTGATGTCCAAAGTACTTCAGCTTCAGCTTTGTTATTTGTCCTTCTAATGAGCAGTCAGGGCTAATCTCTTCTAATATTGACCTATTTGTTCTCTTTGCAGTCCAGGAGACTCTCAAAACTCTCCTCCAGCACCACATCTCAAAGGCGTCTATTCTTCTGCACTCAGCCTTTCTAATGGTCCAGCTCTCACAACCATACATTACCACCGGGAATACCATTGGTTTGACTATGCAGACTTTTGTTTGCAGTGAGATGTCTCTACTTTTAACTATGTTCCCCAGGTTTCTCATAGCTTGTCTCCCAAGAATCAGTCGCCTTTTTATTTCATGACTGCCATCCCCATCTGCAGTTATCTTTGCTCCTAGGAAAGTAAAATCTGTCACTGCTTCTACTTCTTCCCCATCTATTTTCTAGGGACTATTAGGGCCTGTTGCCATTATTTTGGTTTTCTTGATATTGAGTCTCAAACCAGCTTTTGCACTCTCCGCTTTCAACCTAATCAGGAGCTTCTTTAGGTCTTCCTCACTTTCTGCCATTAAGGTGGTATCATCTGTATACCTCAAATTGTTGATGTTTCTCCCCGCAATTTTGATCCCTTATTGTGATTCCTCCATCTCTGCATTGCGCATTATGTGCTCTGTGTATAAGTTGAACAAGCAAGGTGACAAAATGCAGCCTTGTCTTACTCCTTTTCCTATTCCAAACCACTCCGTCATTCCATACTCTGTCCTAACTGTTGCTTCTTGATTCATGTACAGATTTCTCATGAGGCATATGAGGTATTCTGGTAGTCCAATCTCCCTAATCACTTGCCACATCTTGTTGTTGTCCACACAGTCAAAGGCCTTGGTGTAGTCAATGAAGCAGAAATAGACTTGTTTCTGATATTCCTTTGTTTTCTCCATGATCCAACGCATGTTGCCAATGTGTTCTCTAGTCCCCCTTCCTCTTCTGAAACCAGCCTGCACCTCTGGTAGTTCTCTCTCCATGTGCTGCTGCAGTCTATCCTGTATTATTTTGAGCATCACCTTGCTAGTGTGTGGGATGAGCGCAATTGTTCGATAATTTGAACATTCTTTGGCATTATCCTTTTTTGGGATTGGAACGTATACCAATCTTTTCCAATCCTGTGGCCACTGTTTCGTTTTCCAGATCTGCTGGCATATAGCATGCAATGTAACTCATATGACTTGAGTTACATAAAATTCGACTTACATAATGATTTTGTGCTAAAACCATGTCCTGATTTACCCTATTTTCTATGGGTTTACTTTGAGTTCTATAAAGATTCTTTTTCCTATGGGTTTGCTTCAGTGATGCACTGCAAAAAAAATTTACTACCTACTCTGTGGGCTGGCCAAATCTGTGGGTGGGGTGAAATCTGTGGGTGTGGCCAAACAGCCTGTATTATGGGCTATGGAGGTGGGCGTGGCCAACCAAATGAGCATGGCCTGGGAGATTTCCGCTACCGATTTTGCAGAACCTGACAGAACCTGCTGCAGTGCATCACTGGTTTGCTTCAAGTTATGTAAAAATTCATTTCCCTATGGGTTTGCTTTGATTTACATAAAAATTTCATTTTTCCTATGGGTTTGCTTTGAGTTGCATAAAAACCCGATTTAAGCAAAAGCCTACGGAACAGACCCCCCCCCCCATAAGTAGGGTTTTTACTGTACATCAAAATCTGGTCCAGTTCTGACTTATATCTTACTGAAGACTCATGCTGTCTTTCTCCCAAACTAGATCTGTTTAGGCAGTCATGAAAGCTTGGTTAACTGCGGCCCACAGCAAAGAGTTGATTCTTGGTGGTAAAGCAGAATGGAAGGAAAGGATTAATCTCCCATTTTGCAGGATGAGACCTGTTTCGTGTTTCCTTTGTGAAGATTGTGGGGAGGGGAGTGGCAACAAGGGGCCCGGGGCCTTCTTAATTGTGGCACCCTAGTGCTAAATACTCTTTCCATCTGTATCTTCCAAGCTTTATCTTTGATGATCATTTGAGAGAGATTTTTAAAAGCTTCTCTAAAATTTCATATTGTCTCTGTTCTTTTCTTTAATATCTATTATTTGCTTTGACTGTTAGGGCAAAGCTTGCCCTTGCTTGAAACCCATTCACATTGGACTATAGGGTTCAGTGCACCTCTCTGTTGACAGCCAAAGAGCCAGCACTGCCTGTGTCCATGGACATGTGACAGGCATAACTAAACACCAGAGTGCATGGAACATGGTTTACCTTCCCACCGAAGTGGTCCCTATTTATCTACTTGAATTTTTTTTGCATCCAAACTGCTAGGTTGGCGGGAGCTGGGGCAGAGAGGGGAGCTCACTCTGTCATGCAGCACTCGGGTCTTGAAGTGCTGACCTTCCAGTTCAGTGTCTTAACCATTAAGCCACTGCAGACTGTTACCTTTGTTCAATTGATTTATTGTAGCCCCATATTTTATCTGCCCTGTAAATGAGGGTGCAACTCCCCCCCCCCCATTTTTTTTACCTAAATAAATAAAAGAAGTGAAAGTTATAAGCAAAAAGTGCATAGCCTTTCAACCCAAAGCAAAGGAGAGCCTCACAGGTACTGCTGAGAGGGTATCTTTACAACTGCCCCTGCCAAGCGCTTACTTCTGCCCTGAGGGTATTCCCACCCTAATACTGACCTTTACTCCTCAGCTTTGGAGCTCTGTGTAGAGGAAAGTCAGCCAGCCACCAGTTAAAATACTTACTTGTCAGCATCTCCTTTGGCCAAAAAATATTCTGTCATACTACTCTCCAGCAACTTCAATCTGGATATCTTTACACAGTGATCATAACCTCCCTGTATCATATGTCTGTTTGTCTTCCTGCATCTCTATCCCTCTTGGCTATCGGCTAGAGCCTTTGCTGGTTAATCAATGTGATTAAATAATGGACTTACTTATCACAAACATTTAAATATTAATATCTGCATTTTAAAATGGGGCTTCAGATGAATTTTTCCCCTAAGACCATGTTTATTGTCGATCACATTTTGCTGTTAAAAATGATTTACACCGATTGATCCAGGTCTGATCATGGTCTGTTGCACAAAAAATCGCTAATCTCTAAAACTGTTTTCTTTTAAGAGAGCTTTAGACTATATTATTTGCATTTGAAGTGAAGTAATATTTCTCTGAGCCAGTTAATTAGTTAAAAGGAAAGCAAAATGAACAAACCCTTTGTTTGTTCAGTGTCCCAAGTATCCAGTCACTGTTTTCAATGCATTCCCACATACTTTCCTGGAATATCAATCTTCAAAAATAATAACCATGCAATGTAATTCCTTCATTCTCAAATTGTAGATGAAAATTTAAAATACTCTCTCTTATGTGCCACATCAAAACTGACACAATGACCCTGACAGGGTTTTCAAGATAAGTGAGATATTTAAGCAGTAATATTACCATTTCTACTCGCTTGGTGGGGTTTCAAACCCTGAACCTTAGATTTCTTGATCATCACTCTGTCCACTATACCACACTGGTTGTAGTGGCTCAGTAGTTAAGAAGTTCACCTTGTTAGCTGGAAGGCTGGCAAGTCGGCAGTTTGAGAGCCGGGTGTTGAGCGCCTGTCTTTGTCCCAACTCCTGCCAACCTAGCAGTTCAAAAGCAAGAAATTGCAAGTAGATAAATAGGGACCACTTTGGTGGGAAAAGATCTTGGGGACTGAGCAGACTTTCTCCAGCAAAAGTCCTTCCAACCCAGAATAATTTCTGACACTAAATTACCATTACAACACTGGCTGCCTTACCAAACACTTCATTCATAGTAAAGTTGTTTTTTGGAGTTAAGATGTTTAAGTCCAATAAATCCAAAATTTCCAAATATCTAGGGCAGTGGTTCCCAATGTAGGGCACATGCCCTACAGGGCGACTTAAATTTCCAGGAGCCTAAGTCTCTACATTGACTGATCAATGCTTTGGGGAATTGGCATAGGTTTCTGGGAATTGAAGTCCAAAAAACAAAGTTTTGGTCACACTGATTTAGGGAGTCTTTTAGTGATTGCTCTAAAGCAGGGGTTCTCAACCTATGGCCCGTGTGCCAGATCTGGTACATGGTGCCAAATAATCTGCCCCACCCCCTCGCTGCACCAATTTGTGCTCCACCAGAATTGGCTGCGGACTCATTTATGGTTGTCGTAAACACTTTTACGACACCCGTGGACTCATTTACAGCTGTTGTAAAAACATTTACAATAGCTGTAAATGAGTTCGCAGATGATTTTGGTGGTGGTGGTGGTGGCGGCTGGAGCACCAGTCTGGCCTGCCAACTGTTTGAGGGAGCATGACCCCACCCCCAACTTGAAAAGGTTGAAAACCCCTGCTCTATGTGCTCTGATTATTATGGGCACAACAACAAAATTATTTTTCCATAAACACTCAATTTCATTTTGCAAATCACAGCACTTTGTGTTTTTTGCCAGTTGTTTGTCCTCATTTTATGCATCCCCTAAAGGTAAAGGTAAAGGTTTCCCTTGCTCGAAAGCCAGTCGTATCCGACTCTAGGGTGCAGTGCTCATCTCTGTTTCTAAGCCGAAGAGCCAGCGCTGTCTGCTTCTGCAGACGTTTCCGTGGTCATGTGGCAGGCATGACTAGACACCGGAGCGCACGGAGCGCTGTTACCTTCCCACCGAAGTGGTCCCTATTTATCTACTTGCAATTTCTTGCTTTCGAACTGCTAGGTTGGCAGGAGCTAGGATGAATACGGGAGCTCATTTCCGTCCTGCAGTACTCGGGAATCGAACTGCTGACCTTCCGCTTCCCAGTCAGCGTCTTAGCGACTTGAGCCACTGCAGTACCCATAATCCCCTGGTATAGCAATAAACCAGGCCTTCTTCTTTTACATAACAATTATATCAGGTTTCTTAAGAGTCAGATGTCTATCTGTTTGAAATTTTAAAGTCCCCCAGGATCTTGACTCTCTCATTTTCTAAAATTTTCTCAACCTGATAGTCCCAATAATTTTTACTGCATTCAAATTCAAACTTCTGACAAAGCTTCCAATGAATAATTTTTGCAACACTATCATCATGGCATTGCAAATAATCAGTTTGTGAAATGTTGTTGCATCTGCTGATCAGGTGATCTACTGTTTCATCTCTTTCATTGTAAAGTCAGCATTTACAGTTATGGGATACATGCTGTATTTTAGCCTCATGCAATTTGTTGGAAATATTTGTTTTCGAGCTGCTAAGATAAGTCCTTCAGTTTCTTTCTTCAACACTCCTGCTCTTAACCAGCCCTATGTCTGCTTTTGGTAAACCTTTCCTTCTATGTTTTTTTTTTAAGTATGGACCATGCATAGGCTTTTTTTCCAGTTTGCAACTTGACTTTCAAACCTTTCCTTTCTGTATTCACCTTTCTTCTTCACTGTTTTCAAAAGACCAGCTTTATTAAACCCCTTAAGCAGAGTCTCTTCACTTTTCTTAATGTAGTCATCCAAGCTATGCTTTTCTTCCTCTATTATCTGCTTCACCTATAGGAGTCCTCTGCCAACCCCAGCTCTTGTTAAGTACAGACGATCAATGTTCCTCCTTGGCTGCAGGGCATGATGCATAGTCATCAGCTTCCTTGTTTTTTAAGGGACTGTGGTAATGGTTAAGACGCTGAACTTGATGACTGGAAGGTCAGCAGTTTAAGACCTGAGTGCTGCACGATGGAATGATCTTCCATCTTTGTCCCAGCTCCTGCCATTCCTGTCAACCTTCCCGGATTGGCCGGGATTTCCCGCTTTTTGACGCCAATTTGCGCCATTTCCCGCCCGCAGCTGCCAAAACCCCGGAATTGGCAGCGAGGGGGAAAGAGGTACTGCGCATCCCTTCTGCGCAGATCGCCTTCTACGCATGCGTAGAAGGCTTTTACGCTTGCGTAGAACCCTTCTAAATTTGCGTAGAACCATTCTATGCATGCATAGAAGGCGATCTGCGCAGAACCGTTCTGCGCAGGTCCTGTATTTTCCGGAACCATGGTTGACAGGTATGGCTCCTGCCAACCTAGCAGTTTTAAAGTAAGAAATTGCAAGTAGATGAATAGGTACCACTTCCATGGGAAGGTAAACAACATTTTGTGCACTCCAGTGTTTAGTCATGCCTGCCACATGTCCACGGAAATGTCGGTAGACACAGACATTTGGCTATAAACAGAGATGAGCACCAAATCCTAGAGTCGGATATGACTAGCTTTAAAGCAAGGGCAACCTTTACCTTTACCTTTTTGATCTAGGTCTGTGATGGTGAACCTTGAGACTCCTGGTGTTTTTGGACTTCAATTACCAGAAGCCCAAGTCAGTATCACTGATCTAGGTTGCCTAAATTGTCTACTGCTATTAAGCTTCTGAATAGCCTATAGGTGTGGTGGAAGATTGTTTGCCATTGTCTAATCCGGGGTGCCCAAACGTTTTGGGCTGTGGGCCAGTCACATGGTTCAGGGAGCCGGTCACTATGCCCTGGGGCCCAGATCTAGACCCTGGGCCATAGTTTGGGCACCCCATGGCCTAATCTGAAGAAAAATTCAATTGTTAGTCCCATCATCTTTTGTGCATGGAGTGTGAGGGAGTGCCATCTTGTTCTTTGCCTCAGACAACAAACTGTCTTTAGCCAGACCTGTGCAGCATAGATCATTGGCCCCTTGTTGCTTTGTTTGTTTTCTGCTAGGTGTTTCAACAGGTATGACTTTTCCTTGGTTTTCAATCCCAAAGTAAACCAGGGCCAGTTCTGAGGCAACAAAGATGCCATACTTAAACAAAGATCACTCAACACCTGTCTGAATTGCTTTTTCCAAGCCTATCATGAAAGCTGCTTAGGAAGATAGAGCCAGTCTTCAGGGAGATGCAAATCCTTCTCTTGTATCCCAGGTTTCATGATAGCTCTTATAGGGCCTGGAGGCAGAAAGTTGGCTGGCTCACCCTCTGAGTAACTCAAACAGTGTAACACAAGTGTTGGCTAGTCATAATAGCTGGGAATGAGAAGACGTTTTGCTCTAGGTCAAACAGGCACGTTTGCCAGGCTGCTTTTATTTTCTGTGCCAGCCGGTAGCACAGTGCATGTGATTAGGACATAGATGTGTTCTCACAAAATATATCTCTTGCCCTTCAAAAGGTGAGCAGAGGCTTTGCAGCATCTTCGAATGTATACAGTTATTTAAATGCAAAAAATAGCTGTGTGAACCACAAGGACTGCAAAATTTAATTCATGTAATTAAACTACCATGTCAACCCAAAGGATACCAATGTATGTAAGCTTTCAAGAGCTTCAGAATCCTTCATCAGGAAGGAAAACTCATGTGTGTGTGTGTGTGTGGGGGGGAGATAATGGAAAAGTTGAAGCCATGGTCTCAGCATGATGTCCTCAGAAAGAATAAATGAAAACAGATCTGGCAAAAGTAAAACCAGGCTCTAGCAATGTGAAGGCTTTAGTTTTCACCAGGAGTCATCCTTTAGCCATACTGTGATGAAGATAAGCAGATGAAATTGATTCTCTGTTTCCAAACATTAAAAATATCTAGCTGTCAATTCAAAGCAATACTAGGCATATGTTTCTTTGGATTACCGTTCATTTCAGCAGACGTTTTAACCCCATTTTGTAAGGACAGATATATATGTGCATATATATGTTCATGTGTATATTCATATTTATGCACATGTGTATGTACACACACAGTTCTTGGAGGCAGGAACATCACTGAACATAATTATGTGACTGGATGCCTAACTGGTCCCACTATCTATCATGCCATTCTTGTTTATCACTCAACCATCCTGCCATACTCCATACCTTGCTTAATTTCTCACAGTAGATGCATAACATTTGGGCAGACATACAATCTTAACATCATAAAATCGAGAGTAACAGGACTGGAAGGGACCTTTGAGGCTCTGAGATAATGACACCAGGCTGTTTCCAGATATCTTTTAGGACTCAGTGCACAAACTCAGGTTTTAGGGAACTGCAGGTTTCCTTGGGCTCCAAGAGGAAGATGAATTTCAGAATAAACAATACTAGAAGAGGTGAATATTTGATTGTTTAAATATATATCAAGAGGCCTTATAGACAGGACATCCATGTCCATGCATCCCCACCTAATGTCAGAACTCAATAGGTCAGCCCGAAGGGGGGTTACCTGTTGCTCCAGATGGCACAGTGGCTCAAGTGCAAATGCCCACAATTTCTTTGTCCAGTCCCCAACTTTCTCCCTGGGCTTTTTGACACCAGCATTTGGGTTTTCACGGCTTTGAAAGTAAAGGATCATATTTTCTGTGCTTCTGATTTTCGTGTCTGAGTTTTTCATGAACTGGAACAATCTTTCTCAAGCTGGGATGCTCCGAATGTTTTGGAGTGCAACACACATCATCTCCTGTAGTCTAGCACATCAGGATGTGTCCCTGTGGGACAAGACAACTGAGATCCAATTGCTTCCATCCTATGATAAATCAATAGAACTGATTTCCAGACTTGGTCCTTAGGCACTGTTGTACTTCAACACTCAGAAGCTCAAATTCACTGGTCAAGGATTCTAATCTAAATATTGCTTTGAATGAGAAGGATGAGTTTATTCTGTACCATAAGGAATTGAAATCACAAAGTTCCTGTGGTCCAAATAGAATTCCATCCACTTTAGTTTTTGTTCCTCCTTTCTACCTTCATGTCCCATCCCTCAAAGTGTGCAGGAGATGGACACCAGCAGGCTGTGATCATTGCAAAAAATGTCATCAAGTCCCTGTCCTTCCAGTTAGAGGTGAATTGTTACCCTGAAAATATTTCATCCTTAATGCCTTCTGCATGAGCCAGAGCATGCATCTCCATGAGGTTATGCTCTTTCTAATTTATCTGATGCCCCAGTGTCCAGGTCAGATATCTCCATTGCTCTCCACCCCATCCACCCCTCCGTTCAGTTTTCAGAGACACTCCGTCTCCACTTACGCTCTCTCTCTTTCTTTTCTCTCCCATCAGCAAAGCATTATTCAGCTGGCTGATGAATGAGGTCAGGAATGGCTTGACAGCCATGTTGAATTTGGGAGCAATCTGGGGGGAAGCTCAGAAATTAGGGGACATGCTTCTCAAATGTCTCTTGAGTCAATGGGATGACATGCACTCAGGCACTATTACTTGTGGTAGCTTCTCTCACCTATTTAATAATATCCCTACTGCTTTATGCAGCTAGAAAGTTTTAGAAAAATCAAGCATTATGGAAGTGAGGTGATTAAAAGTAGTAGAAACAAGAGAGTTATAAATGTGTAGGTTCAATATTACTTGTAACAATGCGAATTAGCATATAGATCAGGCATCTGCAACCTACGGCCAACGGGCCAGACCTGGCCCCCAAAGCCATTTCATCAGGCCCTCGCCAAACCAGGAAGTAGAAAAAACTGCTTGCCATGCATGCGCAGAATGCCACTAAATGTGTTCTGTGAATGCATGGCACACATTTTACTTCCACAGCTACCCAGGAGGCATGGTCAGGCCTACAGCCTGAAAACGTTGAGAATAGCTGATATAGACCCTTAGATGTTGTTATATGGACATATATTTTGGATTAAATACTGTCCTCACCAAGTACTCAGGTAATAATCAGGGAAAGGACCTGGAGGTATTGAGGAAACATGGGGGTGAGAGGAATCCCACTGATATGCTGTAGCTTTTTTTTTAATAGGAAACCAAAGGAAGAAACTCATTCATGGATGTAATGAAACAGGCAGCTGGGGGATAGCAATAACAATAGAAATTACTCTTATATACCGCCCCATAGTGCTTAGCGCACTCTCTGGCCGGTTCACAAGGTAATTAGCATTTTGCCCCCAACATGCTGGGTACTCATTTTACCAACCTCCAAAGGATGGAAGGCTGAGTCAACTAGAATCAAAGTCAAAACATTTGGCTGCAGTACAGTACAACAGTTTAACCTCTGTGCCACCAGGGCTGCTGGATTGTAAACAGAGTACAAACAAGTACTGTAGCGACATTGAAAGGGATCCACATGATGACAGATTTAAAAGGTTTACAACCAGTGACATCATAGTAAATTCTGGCGCCAGAGCTCATGATGACTGTGTGTACATCAGCGTGCCCTCAAACCATTTGTGCAAACCCTGCCATCCCCCATAGGCGTCTATTGAAATACTTCACTGATGGCACTCTGCCCTACAGAATAACCCCCAAATACTGTGTTCCCCTTCTCCCACTCCCACTGCTGCCATTCTTATCCCCTTCCCTTCTTGAAAGGTAGGAGAACCTGTGGCTTCAACACAGGCTGGACTGTATAATGCAGAGGAACAGACTCACACCCTGCTGCAAGACACAACACATGTGCTGCTGAACTTGCATCAAGAATGCTATGCCAACTCCAGAACTTACCACCCCAGTGTACATAGGTACCCTTCCCCAAGAGCAGCCCTACAGTACACAGTGAATAATTAATAATAATAATAATAATAATAATAATAATAATAATAATAATAATAATAATAATAATAATAATAATAATAATAATAATAATAATAATGGGCCATCAGGTTGGTTTCAACTTATTTTCTTTAGATCAAATATTCTAAATGAAATAGAAGGAGGTGTATCTATGTGCACTTCTAACTGCTTAGGTTTAACTTGTAAAACATGAATTTTAACAAAATATCTCCAACCAGCTGATGTCTGTGGTCTCAGGGCAGAGTGCAGCAATAAAAACAGCATAAAAGCAATTTAATTTTTAAACATTAAAAACATTAAAATTATATACATGCATTAAAAACAATAAGGAAGCCCCACAGCCTATTACCTTAATCCCCAAAGGACTTGTGAATCACCATGTTTTAACTTGCCGACAATATGAGGTTAATGCCAACCCCAGCAAAGCATCCAAGGAGAGACCATTTTGTAACTGGGGTCATTCTCTACGGCGGGACATTGTGGAGCCCAACCCTAGCAGATCTGGGGATCAGGCAGGTGTAACATAAAGAGGGCGATGTCAACTTCTTTCATGTGTCTGGATGTGCGCCATATGCAAACAGCATAATCTTCTGCAGAGACACTCAGGGCCAAAGCTGATGTACGCAGTGTGGATGGTTGAGTTCCTCATGTATAGTTTGTGAGTTTCCTGGTGATGTTGTTCCTCGTACTAACTTTAGCTTTGGTATTCAGGCAGTACTGCTTAAAAGAGAGTGTCCTGTCAACTGTCACCCGAGGTTTTTCGGTGCTGAACAATGCTCTAATTGATTCCCTTGCCATGTAACCTCCAACTCAACCCCAGCCTCTCCGTTTTGAAGGTGGAAAGTGCACACTTGAGCCTTGCTCGGATTTGGCTTCAAAGGGAAGAATGTAGAACAGGAGTTCTCAACCTTTTAAAGAAGTGGGCCAGGTCACGCTCCCTCAGACAGCTTCGGGGGCTGGATGGCCATTTTGCCCTTCTTTCACCACATGACACTTCCTGGTGTGGTGGAGGCAGTGGGGGGCCCACATAAAATGGTGCCATGGGTCACATCCAGCCCATGGGCCACAGGTTGAGAATCCCGGATATAGAATGAAACTATATTACTGTCATATTTATGCATGGCTCCATGACCATGATTCAGATAATGGACAAAGTGACAATGGTTCATTATATTAGAGATTTCCTCTGTAATCTCAACAGGTGTCTGCAATATCAAGGATTCATTTACTTCTTCCTTTGCTAATGTGATCTATTCCATCCTTGCCAATAACTCTACATAAGACAAACAGGACAATCTCTATGCAAGAGAATTTCAGACCACAAATCTGAGTTCAGAAATTTAAACACACACAAGAAATGTTTCAGAACATTTCGGTTCATCCGTACATTCTTTGAATGATCTAAAGTGATTATAGTAGGAAAAAACCTGCTATAGAACCAGTCATGAAAGAAAAAACACCTCAGATAAGGGACATACACAGGTTATAAATGGTAGCTTTAGGAAAGGGTTGAAAACCTGGCTGGCAGGGAAAGTATGGGGGGCCGACGGGGTGATGACTTCCTCTCGTTGGCTTTGTTAGGACTATAGGTCCCTTTTTACTGATGGGTGGGGAAGGGAGGTTTGTTTTAAATTTGGGATGGTTTTAAATAGCTTATTTTATATTATTATTATTATTATTATTATTATTATTATTATTATTATTATTATTATTATTATTATTATTATTATTATTATTATTATTATTATTATTATTTACTAAATTTATAAGGGGTGTTTATAATATTTATGTTATTGTGTGATGCCCTGAGTTGCCCTAGGGCAAGTGGGCGGGATATAAATCCAAATAAAATAGCTAAAGGATTCAACAGATGCGGGTTCCGCGAGCGCAATTGGCACACACGGCCCCTGGCAGAGGTTACACCAGTCGAGAAGGCTCCTGGCCACTGGCCCTTGCCAGTATGGAAATTGGGGAACGGATTAATAATCATAGGATTGATTCACCCACATCTGACCTGAGCGACAGTTCTGCTGAGGGAAGCGAGATCGCTAACTCCTGTTAGCGATTAGGCAATTACTCACTCACAGATGAGCCCAAGCTCTAGTGCAAATAGTGGCCATGTTTACCCTGGTGTAAGCCACGAACAATGGATTTCCCCTGTCAGTGTTTGCCCTAGTTAATTAACTTCCCCAAGAGAGATTCCCCATTAACCCGGGTAAATGGGTGATGTGATTTTCTGTCAGATGACGATTCTATCACACGTTGCCTTCTATTCCTATATATGCTGATGCTTTTCCCTCAATAAACCACTGGTCTTCGCTCCATCTTGTCTCGTGATGTTCCTTTGACCAGTCTCCTCCGGGACCCTAAGGGCCGCTTCACGGCCCCAATCCAACATCTGGTGACCCCGACGTGATTTTACTCGTGAGTAAGCAATCTACGCGGTCCAGTTCTACGCTAGAACAGTGTCCGACTCGTCCCGGAGGGCAGCGCGGCAGCTCTGGTCGGAAAGCCATCCGGCCAGGGTGACAGCTACGCGGCGAGGCATTCCAGAGATTCCTCCTACGGCTTGCATCGCGGAAACGCGTTCCGCCCAGGGGCAGGCTGTGAAACCCTGATACCCGCGCAGAGGCCACCGAGGGCCCGTGGCAGCAGTCCACGCTCCGAGCGCCATCCCAGAGATTCGTCACGCTGAGACCTATTGCCTAAAAAGACGCGTCGAACTCGTCCCGAGAAGAAGCCCTTCGAAGGACCCGGCAGGTAATATGGGGACTTGTCCTCAGCGGCAATGTCCATCCGCTAACCAGAGAATTCACTTAATGGAATTCATGGCCCTGGCCAGGGTTTTTAAATTACGTCTTCACAGCAGGAAGTTAGCGGAACTCTTAGCGTACCTGGAGGACAATTGTCCGCTTTATCCAGAAGCGGCCGTACTTGACCTCACACTTTGGGATCGGATAGGAGCCTGCATTTGGCAAGCACCAAAAGCTCCAGACAGCATAATTGGCGCATGGAGCAAATGTAGGAAGCTCTTAGCAGAGGACGATCCAGTCCGGATAGAAGCCCAGAAACCCCCAGCGCAGGCAGAGCCATCAGCCCCAACGGCTCTCTATCCGTCACTCCAGCTCAAGCAGAGTAGTGTAGGGAGCTTTCCCTCGGTGACAGCTGCAGACGTCACCGACGGAATGCGTAAGATGGGAAGCGCTGGCGCTTCACTGACAGCTACGGGTTCCCTAGCTACCAAGAGCGCGGTTCACCGCATGGCTGAGGAAGAAATCAGCAGGGGGGAATTGCCAGCAGAAGATCTAGCTGAGCTTAGGCAGCTATGCCCAGTTCGCATAGAAGTAGATGCCCTCACGGGCCAGCAGCAAGCAATTCACTCGCCAGTTCCGTATAAGCTACTCATGGCCATATGGAAAGCCATCACAGAGACAGGACTCCAGAGCCGATTCACTAGGGGCATGCTTCAGCAAGTGTGCAAAACCATGATGCTCATTCCGTACGACTGGAAAGCCGTCATGCGAATGATGCTCAACCCCAGCCAGTATCTGCTATGGGACAGCGAGTATCGTCTCGAAGCGCAGGCAAGGGCCGCCAGGATGGGCGGAGCGGTAATTCCTGACCAGCTATATGGTTCAGGTCCATTCGAATCTGTTGATGCGCAAGTCGCCCTGCCGCTTGCCACACTCCACATGGCAGCGGAGACAGCCTTCAAGGCTTATCTCAAGGTCCCGGCAGCTGGCAAAGCAGCCAAAAATTACACAGCGGTCAAACAGGGATCCCAGGAGTCCTACATGGACTTTATCAATCGGTTAGAGGAAGCGATCAGTAGACAGATTGATAATGAGCAAGCCCAGCAAGAGCTCATGATGAAATTGGCCAAAGACAACGCCAATCTCGACTGCCGTAAGATCTTGCAGTCCCTGGGAAATCGTCCCGACCTGACTCTCACAGATATGATT
The DNA here is from genome assembly GCA_035047345.1 of Bradypodion ventrale. Taxonomy (NCBI): domain Eukaryota; kingdom Metazoa; phylum Chordata; class Lepidosauria; order Squamata; family Chamaeleonidae; genus Bradypodion; species Bradypodion ventrale. The sequence continues at coordinate 76,626,009 of JAWDJE010000003.1, forward strand.
AGGGCATGCGCCGACGTTGGCACAGATTCCTACAAAATGGGTCTGTTGGCAGCGGCGGTGCAAGGAGGCAAGAGATTCCGGCCCAAGGGAGCATGTCACAATTGTGGCAAGATTGGTCACTTCGCTAAGGAATGCCGATCCAAAAGCAGCGGCCAGCGCACCGGCCGTTCCAAGGCTCCAACCACCCCATGTCCAAAATGTAATAAGGGCCTTCACTGGGCCAGGAATTGTCCGAATTCGGGAAACCGGAATGCGGGCACGTCTCTGGCCCCGGTCCAAACAGAGGCTTCCCTCGCTCTGGGCGCGCCAGAGCTGGATTAGATTCCAATCACATTCCAGGCATTGCGAAGGCGCAGGCCAGCCCCAAGGGTAGTACAGGGCTAGAATTGACTTGCCAGGCAGACGTCACATGCGACTTGCCAGGCACAGTCTATCTGGTGGATTCCCAGTACATGGGACCCCTACCCAAAGGCTTCATAGGCTTAGTTTTGCCTCCTAGTGTCGCAGGAGCATGCGGAATTCTTGTAATTCCGGGAGTCATTGACTCCAATTTTTCGGGCATTCTCCAAGTTCAACTCTGGACGCACCTACCCCAGACCATTCACAAAGGAGACACATTAGCGCAACTGATTATGGTTCCTTGTAACTCGCCAGCAGATAACCAGGGAAGGCTCACGGGCAGCTCCGAGTTCGGGTCAGAAGACCGCTCGAGCGCAAGTGAGGCAGTGCAAGGATACCAGGTCTTAGCGACAGTGGAGACCAACATAGAATGGAAACAGCGACCAGTTATTGAGGTATTTTTGAATAAAAAATCATTCTCAGGGTTGCTGGATACCGGAGCTGACGTCAGCCTTATCAGCCAAAGTCAGTGGCCGAAGGAATGGGCTATTGAGCCGGTCTCCGATGTGTGGGGGGTAGGCGGCATCCAAGAAGCGTTTAGAAGCAGGGATTGGGTGGAAGTCACAATCCCTAAGGCTGACGGCACGGCGGTCATTCGGCCGCACATTCTGGACATGCACATCAACCTTTGGGGGCGAGACATTTTACAACAATACCGTGCCACCCTGACCTTTGGGTAATGGCTTTGCCACTTAAATGGCTTACCAACACGCCAGTCTGGGTGGAACAATGGCAGGTAGTGGGGGAGAAGTTAGTCGCCCTGAAGCAACTGGTTAAAGAACAGCTAGACGCAGGACATATAGAGCAGTCCACTAGTCCTTGGAATTCGCCCATTTTTGTCATCAAGAAAAAGTCGGGGAAGTGGCGAGTCCTCCACGATCTCAGAGAGATCAATAAGTGCATACAGCCAATGGGTCCGCTTCAATGCGGCATTCCGAATCCAAATATGATTCCCGAGGGTTGGGAGATCCTGGTCGTAGACCTCAAGGATTGTTTTTATACCATTCCCCTAGATCCGAGGGACCGGGAAAGGTTCGCCTTTACGGTGCAGGTTGTGAACCACAGTGAGCTCACGCAGCGTTACGCGTGGAAGTATTTGCCACAGGGGATGCTCAATTCGCCCACCCTGTGCCAAATTTATGTTCACAGTGCACTGGCAAAGTTTCGAAACCTTCACCCCACAGCTTTAGTATGCCATTTCATGGATGATATCTTGGTCGCAGCGCCGCAACTCGGCAGCGAAATGTTTAGAGACCTCCAGGCCAGCCTGGGGGGAAAAGGGTTACTCATTGCCCCAGAGAAAGTGCAGAGAACCGAGCCCTTCTCATACTTGGGTCATCGGCTTCTCCGCTCTTTCGCAGCACCAGTTTTGCCCCAGATCAACTTAAAAGACTCAGTCACCTTGGTAGAATTGCAGCAGGTTTTAGGTAACATTAATTGGGCCAGACCGTATTTCAGATTGGATACGGATCATCTAAAGCCGCTCTTCTCGCTGCTAACGCTAGGTAAGCAGCCGGCAGACCGGATACGAATTCCTCGAGAGGCACGCTTGACTCTCGAGAAAGTCAACCAAATTCTCAGCCAAAGGTGGGTGGACAGGATTACTCAGGGGCCATATGCCCCGATCCTGAACTTGTACATCGTTCGGGCAGGATCCATGTTCACCGGAGCCCTAGGAGTGGACTCCGAGAAAGGGGCGAGTATCGTGGAATGGGTGTATTTACCGAACAACTCTTCCCGAAACATCATTCCTCCCCAAGAGTTGGTCTCCGCGGTGGTTTACCGCGGAAGGCTGAGAGCAAGGGACATTTCAGGGCACGACTTAGCAAAAATTGTGATCCCATTCACCAAGGAGCAAGTTCAGCAGCTGATGCAGCTCGGTAACTTGCTTCCAATTGCCTTGGAGGGATTCACCGGATGCCTGGCATACCACTTGACAAAGGACCCCAGACTTGTCTCGCTTCAAACGCAGACAATCACCTTGTATGAATTAATCTCGCTGGTTCCACTTCAGGGGGCCAGAACAGTTTTTACGGATGGGGGTCGCACATATGGTGTCTTGACTTGGCAGGAGGGCCAGGCTTGGCGCACGCTTCTAACTCTTCCACAGAAGTCCGCACAGCGGGCAGAGTTGGCAGCGGTGAACCTTGCTTTGCGCACCTTTGCCAAAGAGCGCCTCAACATCATTACTGACAGTCAGTATGTTAGGAATTTGCTTCACAGTCTACCGGGAGCATACATCACTCCTGCGATAGACAAAAATTTGCTGAGTTTGTTCCTCACAGCTCAATTTCACTTGCGAAACCGCACGGAAGCGCTCTATATTGTCCACATCCGAAGTCACCAGGACCTACCGGGTCCGATTTCCGCGGGCAATAGCAGAGCGGACGCAGCCGCAAGGGAAATTCAGCAACGATCAGTGTTAGGTGTTTTCACTATTCCAATTCAGAGTCATGCATTCTTCCATCAGAATGCCAAAGCACTCGCCAGACAGTTTAACCTGCCACTTTCTCAAGCCCAAGGCATAGTTCGCTCTTGCCAGCATTGTGCAGGGGCACTGGGGGGCCCTCGTGGGGGGTCAACCCACGAGGGACAGAGGCTAACCAGGTGTGGCAAATGGACGTCACCCATGTTCTGCAGCTTGGCAGATGGCGGTACATGCACGTTTTCATTGATACCTTTTCACAATTGGTCTGGGCAACGGCACAAAAGGGGGAGACAGCTTCCCACGTGGAGCAGCATCTCCTTTCCTGCTTCGCGGCGATGGGCAAACCACGGCATGTGAAAACCGATAACGCCCCGTCCTACAGCTCCAGGCAGTTAGCCAACTTCATGGCCACCTGGGATATCAAGCATACCTTTGGCGTTCCTTACAATCCGCAGGGGCAAGCGATTGTGGAACGAGTCAATCGGACGCTCAAGTCCTACATTGACAAACAAATGGAAAGGGGGGAGCCACCAGCCCTCCCCAAGTCACAGGGTCAGGCACAGCATTGTCTGAACAATTTGTTGTTCACGTACAATCACCTTAATGTTTTTTCCGATTGCACGCCACAGGAGAAACACTTCCGCCGCTCGGAAGCTCTCCCGTGGCCGCTGGTTCGTTACCGGGTGCCACCGGACCCTTCCTGCAGGGGCCCGGCGCCACTCGTAACCTGGGGAAGAGGGTATGCTGCAGTTATGTCTCCTACAGGTGTCATCTGGATTCCAGCCCGGTGCGTTAAGCCTCACTTGGAACCACATGGCGTGGACCCAGGCCAACCCGATTCCGATCCCGGAGATGGAGGACCTCACCCTGACCGAGGGGACCCAGTGGGAGAAGCGGCGACCGCGGATGACAGCGCCGAAGATCACCTGGGGGATGGTCAAGGCCCTTTGCCATGAGGCCCAGGACGCCATCCGACGCGAGGACAGGGAACCGACACCGGAGAACTTCGTGGCCGCGGTCTTCGCCCAGATTACGGCCAACACCGTGGCAGTCACCATCATCCTGACCCTCTCCCTACTTGCGGGGGGAGGCGTTCAGGCAGCCTCACTAAAGGCCAGCGATCTGATGCCAGGCGGAGACCTCTCTGCCCAGATGCACTACAACCTATGGGAAAGGTTGGCGGGTCTCGTCAACCAGTCCGATTTTTGCCTGAAGCAGGACATCGGTTCTGCCTCAATTCTGAGCACCTGTCTCATCCCAGTGTGCCACACTCCAGACGCGCACACCAGGGATGGCGACTGGCTGGTGAAGTGGATTTTCGGTCCATTTCTCCCAACAAGTTTCTCAGCATATGCCCGCTGGGGAATGCAGCTGACCATGACTTTGCCGGCTGATGCAGCCACTCTCCACACCCCTCGAGTGGCGGTCAGCCCGAACTCTACCTGTGCCCGAATGACCGGCTGCTCTGCAGTCAGCCGGAGTCGGCGCCGCTGCCTCGACGCTGGCAGCGGCAACTGGACTTGTAATAACCCAGAGAATAACTTGGTTCAATGTATGCTCATGTTACCCTACCTTTGGGTTGGTTCTTTACATGCAATCAGTACACTTGGAATTACATCCCCGCAAATGTATCAGATTCCATATGTTGTATCAGTCGCTTGACACTGTTACTCCCCACTAGGGATATGATTGATCCAAGCACAAATGTTTCCTCACCCATACGGCGCACTCGCGCCACCCAGTTAGACAGCTCTTGTGATAGCAACATTAGGGTTTTGAGTCCAGCTGAGTACGTCTCGTTAGCAGTCAGCATACTTGGCGTGCCAGGCTTAGCCGTCGGCAACGCTCGGAAAATTGGTCAATTGGCTTGCGGATTAGCAAAGGCCATTAACCATACCTCCTCAGCAATAGCGCTGCTCAACCAGGAGCAGGCAGAGCTTCGCCATGCCATCCTAGACAATCGAGCAGCGATAGACTACCTTCTGTTGTTACATCATTTGGGTTGCGAATCTGTCCACAGCATGTGTTGCTTTAATCTCACAGACAACACCCGTAAGGTACAGAGCCAGCTCACGGACCTCCACACCCTAGTCAAGAACATCAAGGAGGATTCCTCATGGGGGTGGTGGGATTCATTGTGGTCGTGGCTCCCATGGGGGTGGCTCCAGACAACGCTCAAAGTGATTGTGGGAGTGATTATACTGAGCATAGCAGGATGTTGTTTCATGCAATGTATTCCCTCACTGCTATCGAGATGTCCCCCGTGGGGGGAGCCCCGAAGCGTCATTCCTACACACCAGCTGATGCCCCTCTTGCGCAGGGCCGTCTGTCAGGTCCAAAGATAACAGAAAAAGGGGGGATGCGGGTTCCGCGAGTGCAATTGGCACACACGGCCCCTGGCAGAGGTTACACCAGTCGAGAAGGCTCCTGGCCACTGGCCCTTGCCAGTATGGAAATTGGGGAGCGGATTAATAATCATAGGATTGATTTACCCACATCTGACCTGACTGACAGTTCTGCTGAGGGAAGCGAGATCGCTAACTCCTTTTAGCGATTAGGCAATTACTCACTCACAGATGAGCCCAAGCTCTAGTGCAAATAGTGGCCATGTTTACCCTGGTGTAAGCCACGAACAATGGATTTCCCCTGTCAGTGTTTGCCCTAGTTAATTAACTTCCCCAAGAGAAATTCCCCATTAACCCGGGTAAATGGGTGATGTGATTTTCTGTCAGATGACGATTCTATCACACGTTGCCTTTTATTCCTATATATGCTGATGCTTTTCCCTCAATAAACCACTGGTCTTCGCTCCATCTTGTCTCGTGTCGTTCCTTTGACCAGTCTCCTCCGGGACCCTAAGGGCCGCTTCACGGCCCCAATCCAACAAACATTGACCAAGGAGTCTTAGCAAATTACCAATTGTGAGATATTACACTGATTTTCACTTATATTAGTAGTGCTATTGTAACATTTTAGAATAGCTAGCACCTACTAATCAAATTATTAACAGCTTGATAGTCCTATTCTTGTACTAACAAATGATTGTCATTTTGTCCACTATCTGTATCCTCATTTGGTCATGGAGCTAAGTATAAATGTGCATGTCTATAAAAGAGGACTTGAACCACAAAAGCTCACATTAAAATGTAACAGTCTTTAAAGTGCCACAATTTTGTCTCTCTTTGATTCTTTGTTTTTGTTTTACAATAATACCTCATACAAAGTCCGCTTCGTACAACATTGAATTCATACATCCTTGAAAAAAGTTGCCTCATACAAAGTCGCTACAACTTTGTATGAGGCATTAGAGTTTTCCCCACATTGCATTGTGCCTGGGCAGTATAAAAGGCAGGCACATGCATGCATTGCTCTTGTGGGTTTTGCACCAGGCGAAGAGTGTTTAGCAGTGGTTTTGAGTGCAATTTTGGTTTTTTTTTTTAATTTTTTCGTCAGAATTTTTAGAAGCATTCCTGGGATTTTTGCAGCATTCTTCGTGTTCTTGGACAATCAGGGTTGTTTGACATGTTTTTGTAATGTTTTTAGCCTTTAGACAATGATTTCTTAAAGTTCTGTCGGTTTCCTTTCTGTTTCCTTGGCTTTGCCCTGAAGTCTGTGCTGTTACAGTACAATGTATCTCTATGGAAACGACGTTGTACGAGGCATCGCAGCAAGGATATGGACATTGTATATGGCATCACGGCTAGGATTTTGCATGCCTCATACAAAGTCCAAATCCGTATAAAGTCCAAACTTGTGGAACCAAGTTTGGACGTTGTATGAGGTATCACTTTCTGTTTTTGTCTGATATGCTGATTCTTTGACCATTATGGAGATGTCTTCGGTCCACACCATGGGAGTCCCTCAGAGACCCTGGCTTGGAGTCTGGGGAATACCATTTCCAGGTATTCCAGGTGAGATGTGGCCTGGCCATCTGTAGTAGTTCATGACTGTGTGAGGCAGAATGCTGGACTGGATGGGCTGTGGCCTGTTCCAGCAAGGCTGTTCTTATGACTGTGTCACAAATTCACTTACCAAACCATCTAATAGGTAAAGGTAAAAGTAAAGGTCACCTTGCTCGAAAGCCAGTCATATCTGACCCTAAGGTTCAGTGCTCATCTCTGTTTATAGCCAAAGAGACAGCAATGTCTGTGTCTGCAGACGTTTCCATGGACATGTGGCAGGCATGACTAGACACCAGAGTGCAAGGAACACTGTTTGCCTTCCCACAAAAGTGGTACTTATTTATCTACTTGCAGTTTCTTTCTTCGAACTGCTAGGTTGGCAGAAACCGGGACAGAGATGGAAGCTCACTTTGTCATGCAGCACTCAGGTCTCGAACTGCTAACCTGCTGACCTTCCAGTCATCAAGTTCAGGGTCTAATCCTCTAAACCACCACTATCCCCAAACCATATAACATTGTCTGCCAAGTGTTTGCCCGCCCTCTCTCCCCAGTTCTTTATCCCACAAAAAATTCTAAGCAAAGATATTGTGAAGCGCTGGAAATTAACTGTGTTCTGCTTTAAATTGAGACGTCTTCAAGACAGTAGAAAATCTTTGCGATGTCATCTGTTGCTACTTGCATTCCTCCACTGTCATCCCGGGGAACCATGACTATCCAGTCCTCTCTGAATTTTTCAAGCATCATCAAAACCACAATGCAAGCAGATGAATGCATTTCATTGTCACAATATTGTTTTAAAGCAGGGGTGCCCAAACATTTTGGGCCATGGGCCGGTCATGTGGTTCAGAGGGCCATATGGGCGCATTTTACTTCTGCTTCCAGGAGCGATGAGGGCTTCGTGGGCCAGATGAATTGGCACTGGGGGCCGGATCCAGCCCCCAGGCCGTATTTGGGCACTTCTGTTTTAAAGGCTTCCTCAGAAAGAATACCAAGGGGAGGGGAGAGTGCACTCACCATTGGTGTAAAGGCGTCTGCTGAAATTTATTTATTCATTTATTTATTGGATTTATATAACCGCCTTTTTTGCCTAAGCAACCAAAGGCGGCTCACAACATCAGTTAAAACCCATACCAAAGCTAATTAAAACCAAATACTATAAAACTCTCTAAAAACGTCCATAAAACCTCCCCAATCCCCTTAAAAAGAGGGGCACCCGGGTAGGAGTGAATAAAAACTCTGGGCAGGGCTAAATAAGCCAACAGGGCTGGGTTGTGGTACCAGTTGTACCCCACACCTGCTGGCATAGATACATTTTAAGGCCTTCCTGAAGGGGAGCACCTCTGCCTGGAGATGCAGTTCAAGTGGCAGGAGGTTCCATAGGGCCAGAACAGATACCGAGGAGGCTCTCCTCCTGGTCCAAGTGAGATGTGCCTCCCTGGCTGAATGAATTTGGACATGCTCCAAAAACATCTCCTAGTGCAAACAGAAAAACAAAGACCTGCACAGGGCCTTGCTCAGCGCTGCCAATTAACTGGGAAGTCTGGCTTCAACAGCCCCATGCAGATGCTTAAACACTTAAAAGGCCAAGACAACCTGCTACAGCTATTTTGTGCAACATCAAATTTTTACTCCTCCGTTGGCAGCTTCTCTTCTCATAAAGTAGTTAATTTCCCTTTCCCCCTTATGCCTGCCAGTTTAAAATGATCGGGTGTTAATGGTTTGGGCCAACACAGATTTTTTAAAATTTTCCAAACAGTGGCTGCCTCCCCCCTCTCACCCAGCCATTATTCCTGACCAAAGCCCAGCATGAGGTTGTTTGCCGTGATGTATTTTTAATCCCATCCTTCTCATTCCCCCCCACCCCCTGTTTTCACATGGCAGCCGACCACATTAGCCTGGTGTAAAAGCGTCTTTTTCCTCTGGATTGCTGGCAGCCAGGCTTCCAAGCCCAGCTTGCCGTTTTCCCCCAGAGTGGCGGGATTGATTGGCTACAGGCAGAATGGGCACGCTTCTTCATGGCTTGGACCGAAACAGAACCATCTGTTACACCTCTAGTTAAAAGTACATAAAGTTGAGCATTTGCGTGTAGACAATACCACCCCTGATACACTCCCCACTGCACATCTCACTCGCACTTTGGCAGAATCTTACACCATGATGGGGCCCAGTACAGGAAAACCGGCACTTCAGCTCTGCTGGAATCAGGCAGAACAACAACTTCAGTGCATAAATCAATGATTGCATGTTTCATTCCGATCTGTGCCACTGATGGGTTTGCAGAATGGAGAGAGGGGGGGGGGGGATGATGCCTGCTACCACTTGAGTAAAGTCCATTATTTGGGAATCCTCTGCAGCTTGGGACCTTGTTATGTATGCATGTACAATGTTACCTTAAATATATGAATGTAACCAGTCCTCAATCACAATGTATCTCAGCTGTTAAGGAACGCGAGCAAGCCGCCCATAGAGGGCAGCTGCGAGCATTCAACCTCACATGGTTCACATTCCCCAAATCACGAACAGCTGCGGGAACTTCCCCGCATGATCAAGAACTATAGAAAAAGAACTACAGAAGAGAGGCGTGACCTGGGCGATGTCACGCCGGTAGCGGCCAATGAGCTACCGTGCAGCAAGATTCAAATGCATTGTGCTACTGTATATAATGAGATGTACCTCCGCCATTACCACATGTTCATGCTGACCATCAATGAATAAACCTGTGTTAGTCCTCCCTGCGACTCCTTCTTTGTCTTCCGTGCAAGACGCTAAATTGGCGACGAGGATGGGATCGATGGCGAATCCCAAGGTCAAGTCGTACCAGTTCGATGTCAGTGAGCCCGAACAATGGGAGCTCTACGAGTGCCAGTTTCGGCACGCAATGGAAGCCGCAGGCGTCGACGACGACGCGAAGGTGCGCTCCCACTTCCTGGCTCAGGTGGGGCCGGACACGCTGCGGATCCTGATGATCCTGGTGGCCCCCCGGAAGGTGGACGAGGTGCCCATCGACCGTATCCTGGAGAGGCTGCGTGAGCATTTCCAGCCGCCCGTCTTGATTTTCCCAGCCCGGGTCGCGTTCCACAGGCGAGACCAGCGACCGGGCGAATCCGTGTCCGCCTATGCGGCGGCCCTCCGGCCTACAGCGGTGCATTGCCAATGGGACAACCTCGACCAGGTCCTCCGTGACCGCATGCTGTGTGGCTTGAGGGACGAGGAGCTTCAGAGGAGGCTGATGACCCACGACCACCGCCTCACGTTCAACGAGGTACTGCGGGAGGCCCAAGCAGCCGAGGAGGCCAGGAGCGGGGTCAGGCTGTTCAAGTCCCGAGGGGCCACAGCCTAGAGGGCCAAGTCTCCAGTACAGGCGGCCCGGCGGACAGCAGCGAAGATGGCCTTGGCGGGCCCCCAAGCCACCCGCCGGCACACCGACATCGTCCAAGGAGTCGTCCACGACAGCGGACCCCTACTCCAGCGAGGACGACGACGTCCAGAGGATCAAGAAGCGAGGTGAGAAGCGGCAGACCCATGAGCGGCAGGACTGCCGCTGCGACGGTTGTGGGGCGGCCCACGACCGCACAAGGTGCCCGTTTCGAAAGGCCGAGTGTCACAACTGCGGCCGAAAAGGACACATCGCCCGAGTATGCAGGCGTGGGCAAGTCGAGGACAAGGGCAGTTCCAGCCATCACCAGACGCAACAACGAAAGGCGACCGGCACCAGGAAGGTCTCAGCCAGCTACAGCGAGGAAGGCGTGAACCGCGTGGGCCTGGAGCACCGGCGGTTCTTCGTAGAGGTACTGTTGCAGGGGGTCCCAGTGAGGATGGAGATAGACTCGGGGTCATCTTACTCCATCCTGTCCCAAAAAGAGTTTATGCGCATTCCCCCAGAGAAGCGGCCCAAACTGCGGGCCATGAGATCCAATCTACGGGACGTGCAGGGAAATGGGATCCCGGTGTTGGGGGTGGGGAACTTCAAGGTGAAGTTCAAGAACTACTCCGAGAAACTGCCCCTAGTAGTCCTCAAGGGGGGGAGGTGCTGCCTTTTGGGAACGCAGTGGTTTGCTCCCCTGGGGATCGAACTGTCCGGCATTAACGCCATCGAGACTGACCCAATGCGGGACGTGTGCGATGCACACCCAGACGTTTTCAAGAAGAGGCTCGGGAAATACAAGGGGCCCCCGGTTTCCTTTGAGCTGGACCCAGAAATCCGGCCCATCCGCCTCAAGCCAAGGAGAGTGCCCTTCGCCCTCAAGGACAAGATTGAGGCGGAACTGGACAAATTGGTGGGGCAGGGGATTTTGGTTCCAGTTGACTCGGCGGAGTGGGAAACGCCGATTGTTACAGCCCTCAAGTCAAATGGGGAGGTCAGGATTTGTGCAGAATATAAATGTACGATAAATAAGGCCATTCGGCCAAATGCATACCCGGTGCCCGTGGTCAGCCATTTGCTGGCCACACTACATGGGGGGAGGTGTTTCGCCAAGCTAGATCTGGCCCAGGCATATCAGCAGCTCTCTGTAACCCTGGCTGCTGCCGCCGCGCAAACGATCGTAACGCACAAGGGGGCGTTTAAGGTAACGCGCCTTCAGTTTGGCGTGAATTCGGCCCCCGGAATTTTCCAGTCCCTCGTGGAACGCGTTTTAAAGGGGCTTCCAGGCGTCCTCCCATACTTCAACGACGTGTTGATAACAGCAGGGAGCGAATTAGAGTTAGCCAAGAGGCTAGATGGGGTTCTCTCAGTGTTCGAGAGGGCAGGACTTCGATTGAGGAGGGACAAGTGCGTATTCTTCATGAGGGAGGTAGAGTTTCTAGGGTTTAAGGTAACCCCGGACGGAATCAAACCCTCCGAGTCCAAGGTTGCGGCTGTGAGAGACGCCCCTCGCCCCACCGCGAAACCGGAGCTGCAGTCATTTCTAGGGCTCCTAAATTTCTATCACTCCTTCCTGCCTCGAAAGGCATCAGTCGCGGAGACACTGCATGTGTTACTTAAGAAGGATGCGGTTTGGCGGTGGGGGGACAAGCAGGAGAAGGGATTCAAGGAGCTCAAGTCACTCCTATTTTCGGATGCTGTCCTGACCCACTTCGATCCGAAAAAGCCAGTGGTATTAGTCTGTGATGCGTCGACGGTGGGGGTGGGGGTGGTCCTGTGCCACGTGTTGGAAAGCGGGAGGGAAGCCCCGGTAGCGTACTACTCAAGGTCCCTCTCGAAGGCAGAGCGCAATTACGCGCAAACAGATAGGGAGGCCCTAGCCATAATCGCAGGAACAAAGAAGTTCCACGATTTCCTATACGGCCGCGAGTTTACGGTGGTGACGGATCACAAGCCGCTTTTGGGGATCTTCGCTACCGGCAAACCCACCCCGCAAATATTATCCCCCAGGATGCTGCGTTGGGCCATTTTCCTCAATGCCTACCAGTATGAGCTGGTCTATCGCCCAGGGAAGGAGATCTCCCATGCGGACGCCCTGTCCCGATTCCCCCTCCCTAGTGTAGGGGACCCTGCATGTGAGGTGGAGCAGGAACACCAAGTCCTGCTGATTGAGTCCCTCGACTCACCCCCAATTGTCCCGGCCGACCTCGCCAAAGCCACGGCGGCCGACAAGATGCTGGCCCAAGTTAGTTCCTGGGTTAGGAAAGGGTGGCCCACTTCTCCCCCCGAGGAACAGTTCAAGCCATTTTTCAGGCGCAGAGTAGAGCTTTCCCTGGAAAGGGGCTGCTTACTCTGGGGCCAGCGTTTAGTTATCCCAGAGAAGCTGAGGGCCAAGGTGCTGAGGCTACTACATACTAGCCACCCCGGGATCGTGCGCTCCAAGGCTCTGGCCAGGAGTTTCTTTTGGTGGCCCCAGATAGATGGGGACATAGAACGCTTAGTGGGCACGTGTGAGAGCTGCCAGAGCTCTCGGCCCGAGGAGTCCCGGTTACCCCATAGGGAATGGGATACGGCCCATGGGCCATGGTCCCGGATTCATGTCGACTTCGCTGGCCCCTTTCGCGGGTCCATGTTCCTACTGGTAGTCGACTCCTACTCCAAGTGGTTGGAGGTAATCCCCGTGAACAGCACTTCCTCTGCCGCAACCATTAAACAGTTGCGCAAGCTTTTTGCCTGCTTCGGCCTGCCAGACGTCCTTGTTAGCGATAACGCGAGTACCTTCACGTCGGCAGAGTTCAAGACTTTTATGGAAAGAAATGCCATCAGGCACATTACCGCTGCCCCGTTTCACCCCGCCACAAACGGTCAGGTAGAGCGCCAAGTGCGCACTACGAAAGACGCACTGCGGCGCATGGGTCCCGGTGAGTTGAACCTGCATCTGTGCCAGTTCCTCATCTGCTACAGGACAACCCCCTTAGCGTCAGGTTTTTCCCCAGCCGAACTCCTCATGAGGAGGCGTCCGGTAACACTTTTTGACCGGATGGATCCGGCCAGGGTGGAGGATGAAGGGATAAATATAAGCATAGGGGGAGAGAGCTCTAAAAGTTTTTCGGTAGGGGACCCGGTTCACTGCAGGAACTACGCGGCCTCGGGGCCAGCGTTGATACCAGGGACAATTGTTGAGCAAACAGGGCCGGTATCCTACAGGGTCGAGACTAGTTCAGGTCTACTCTGGAGAAGGCACGCCGACCAACTCAGAAGGCGAGTCACCGATGAGGGGGAATCAGCGTTAGGGTCCTCCCCCACCCGCATTACCCAAGGGGGAGACACAGAGGAGGATACTTTGAAAGAGAGGGATCAGTTTGACAATGATTTTGAGTTGCAGTACCAGGGGGGTGTAGCGGAGTGGTCCCCCACCCGTCCTAGCGAGAAGAGGGGTTTCAGTTCAGCCCCTGGTACTTCCAGTCCCCCTAGCCCTTTTGTTTTAGAGTATACCATAGCTCCAGCTCCCCGGAGACCAACACCCCCAAGACAGGCAACAGGGGCGAGTCTGCCCACCACAGTCTCTAGAACTCCCAGACAGGCAGCGGGGGGTGGCGAGGCCACGAGGGCCTCTTCGTCGGTCCCGAGATTCATACTGGGGGGGTCCCCAAACTCCTCAAACGGTAGGCAGGGATTCACTTCCCAACTATTCATTCCATTCCCGTCCCCCAATGCAAGGTTACCACAGATGCCATACCGAGCCACTAATGAGTCCCCCCTTTCAATTGCAGGACAGGACTCCGCGGAACCAGGAGCCTCCGGCTCCCCTGTGTTAAGTCAAGCGGCCGCACGCCCAAGGCGCACATGCGGCAAGCCACAATGGTTGAGGGGCTTCGTCCCATCCTAGGGGGGAGGGATGTTATGTATGCATGTACAATGTTACCTTAAATATATGAATGTAACCAGTCCTCAATCACAATGTATCTCAGCTGTTAAGGAACGCGAGCAAGCCGCCCATAGAGGGCAGCTGCGAGCGTTCAACCTCACATTGTTCACATTCCCCAAATCACGAACAGCCGCGGGAACTTCCCCGCATAATCAAGAACTATAGAAAAAGAACTACAGAAGAGAGGCGTGACCTGGGCGATGTCACGCCGGTAGCGGCCAATGAGCTACCGTGCAGCAAGATTCAAATGCATTGTGCTACTGTATATAATGAGATGTACCTCCGCCATTACCACATGTTCATGCTGACCATCAATGAATAAACCTGTGTTAGTCCTCCCTGCGACTCCTTCTTTGTCTTCCGTGCAAGACGCTAAAGACCTAGACAATAGCTACTGTGTCCCCTGTCTACTTTTTCTAGAATAAACAAAAATAATGCAAAACATTGTTTAGGGTTGCTTAGGTAAAAATGTAGGACTGCAGTGGCTCAAGTGGCTAAGACGCTGACTGGGAAGCGGAAGGTCAGCAGTTCGATTCCAGAGTACTGCAGGACGGAAATGAGCTCCCGTCTTCGTCCCAGCTCCTGCCAACCTAGCAGTTCGAAAGCAAGCAATTGCATGTAGATAAATAGGGACCACTTCGGTGGGAAGGTAACAGTGTTCTGGGCGATCCGGTATCTAGTCATGCCTGCCACATGACCATGAAAACGTCTGCAGAAGCAGACAGCGCTGGCTCTTCAGCTTTGTAACAGAGATGAGTACTGAACCCTAGAGTCGGATACGACTGGCTTTCGAGCAAGGGAAACCTTTACCTTTACCTTTACCTAGGTAAAGATGAAGGTTGTCCTTGCTCAAAAGCCAGTCATGTCCGACTCTAGAGTAGGGGTTCAGCTCCATTTGCAGACCAAAGAGCCAGAGCTGTCTTTGCCTGCAGACATTTACATGGCCATGTGGCAGGCATAGCTAGACACCTGAGCACATGGAACAATGTTACCTTTCCAACCTATGTGGCACCTATTTATCTACGGTAAGTGTAATTTATTGCTTTCAAGCTGCTAGGTTGGCAGGAGCTGAGACAGAGATGGGAGCTCACATTGACTTGCAGCATCCAGGTCTTGTTGACTTGCTGACCTGCTGACATTCCAGCCATCAAATTCAGCATCTTAACCTCTAAGCCACCAATTGCCTTAAGAGAGAAACAACTTGATAGCACATAACAATGATGAAATTACCCTTAACAACATGAGTTGTATCTTCCTGAAAAATCTTTGTTATTGGTATATCATATCTTCCAGCATTCATTTGCAAAAATTAAGTGGAATTGTTTTTTGGGGTTTTTTTAAGAATTTAAGTTGTTATTTGGGTGGTGATTACCTGGAATGAATTAATTCCTGTTGGTAACAATGGTTTTGAAGTATACAGTGTTCTCCAGAAAGATAAATTGGGAGGTATTTTCATTCCAGTCTACTGTCCATACATTGAATATTCATTTTATCTATACCTATAAAATGGTGCGTTAACCATTGGAATGTGACAAAGGATGTTGTACCAGGCCCTACTAGCCCCGTCCGAGCTTCCGTGCACTCGCCCGACCGGGGTTTGCAGGTAACTGTTGGGTTGGAATTTGCGACCGGGGGACAAGAGCCCCCCAGACACAAACAAAAAAAGAGAACTTCAATTCCCAACATTCCTTGCGCCGCACCGCACTAGAGCCAATCAGGCTGAGCGGTGTGGCAAAATGAACGTTTGGAAACGCGCCACGGCCAATCAAAAAAAAAGCCACAGGAAAAAAACTGCTGCAGTCACCAAAATCACGCACACCAAACTACAAGCCCCAGCGTCCTGCACGCCATGAGCGCGCACAACGCTGCGGCAGCCAGCATGTGAAAAATAAAATTTTAAAAAAAACCGCCGCTGCTGCTCTTACTTTCCATGGGCCAGGGATCGAGCCTGGCCCGTGAAAAAAAAGACACCCCCCCCCCGCCCTTTTCTTTCCACGGGCCAGGGATTGAGCCTGGCCTGCGGGGGGAAAGACCCCCCCCAAAAAAAGGGTACACACAAAAACATCCAAAAACAGTCAAAAAAACAGTCAAAAAGAAACACAAAAACATCCAAAAAAATAAACACAAAAACATTACACAGACCCCCCGCCAAAAAAAAATAAAACAACAAACCCCCCACAAAAAAAACCAGAGAGCTTACCAGGAGACGTCTTCACTCCATGACGACCAGAACTCAACTGAGAAAATAAAGAAAATACTTACCGGAAGAAGAAGCGACACCCAGAGGACAGTAGAGAAAATTTATAGAGTAGAAGAAAAACTCACCACCCCCACCCAGAGGCCACAAGAGAAAAAACATTCAAAAATATTGAAAATAATAAGATTAATTCCCAAATTAATCAAATAAGTTATCAAAACATTCAAAAATATTCACACTAATCTAAAACAAACAAACCAGAAATCACTTTTCACTCAAAAAAACCAAAACAAAAAATAAAAAATGCATAAAAATAAAGATATGAAAAACCAAAATTAAATTTTAAATTAAAATAAATTAATTTAAACTAAATAAATTAAATTAAAATAAAATTTGCATAAACATAAAACAAAAACCTTCCAAACCCAATTTAAAGAGCCCGGCACTGAGGAAGCCGGCGCGCAAAAAATAAAAATAAAACACACACTGGGAGCGCAAGTCTGCCGCAGGCGGATGCAGCACCTCGAAGCCACAAAATCACAAAACCTTTCAACACCATTTAAAACAGCCGGGCACCATTTGTTGAAGAAAAAAAAACCGAAACCCTTTACTATCCAACACAATTTTAAAAAGCCCGGCACCGCCGGGCAAAATATGCTAGTACCATATAAATTTCATGTGGCCAATAGACCATGTTTCTAAGTTACTACAGAAATAGATGTAGAATTGATGCTTTACAGAATTGATCATTCAAAGGCATCATAGGAAACAGTGGGTATTTATCTTTGTTGGATTCCTATAACACCAATTTAAGTCTTGTAGAAGTCTTCTTCGGGTTGGACATCACTGAGTTTGAGCTAGGTGAGATAAAGAAGCAGCAGAAATGTCCAAAAATCATTGTGACTGGCTGTTGAAGCTTCAGGGCATGTTGAGCTTTTTCAAATCTGTAGACAAAGGGATGCCGATGATCAATGAGAGATTCTTACCTTTTATTAAAACACATGGCCTCTGCCTACAGTGGGACCCAGATTTTGGCCAAAGCAGAAGCCACATGGCAACTTGGTGGAGCTTCCAGCTTTCTGTTTTCACTAGTATATTGGTCCTTCTGTGGTCTGATATGAAAATCCACTCCACAACTTCTGAAGCTCATTACTTTCTACTTTCTGGAAGAACAAGAACCTTTCAGTTTGCCCAGGAACTGTGAAAGAGTTACAGATTTAAAAATCATGGGTGCATAAATGATATCTAAGCTGATGCCAAAGTATGGTGATCGATGGCATGATACATGAAACAGAATTAAAGTAGCTCAAAGAACATATTGTATTGAACATTTTGGGCCATTCAACAATTATGTGATCCATTTTTTTGGGAGGGGGAACTGACCCCCTACCCCCCATGTAATCTAATTGTAATTTTTGCTTCGACACCCACCCACCACCTTAAAGTTACATAATCCAGAGCTTGTGTGAACTTTGTTCACCGCCCTGGACTCACCTGTGGTGGCAGTGGGTGGTAGGACTTCGCTGCCCCCCCCCCCCAAGACTTATTTGTGGCTGGGGCAGAGAGGCCGCTGCAGTATTGTGACATGGTATAGCTTTCTATTGATATATTGTCTGGACTGAATATTGTACAATCACATTGTATTGCCATTTGTATTGCCATTTTTATTGTAATGCTATTTTTGGTTGCATTGTATTGCTGTATTTTATTGTATTGCAATGTTTGATTTGTTGTGAGCCACCCTGAGTCGGCGTATGCTGAGTGGGTGGCATACAAATTGAATAAATGTAATGAATGAAATGAAAAAAATGAAACTGGGAGGCAAAATTCATATTCAAGTAGGAATTTTGGGATTGGCTTCACCATAATTAGACATCAGTTTAGACATCATTTATGCACCCAAAATTCCCACTTGGATATGAATTTTATCTCCCACTTCTATACAATGCACCCACCTGCACAATTACGCCATGAAACTAACCAGTGTGTATTTCCAAGGCTGACTATTTTCTGGTGAATGTTGACACGTTTCTCTTTTTCTTTCTGTAATTGTTTTGACTATTGTATTTGAGTAACAACAACAACAACAACAACAATAACAATAACAATCTCGTGTCAGAAATTGCATTTGAGTGATAGCTACACACACTAGCCCAAGCATTTGCAGTAAGATTTCAATCTCACCTTTTCACTCCCCAAGTGCTGCACTTTCTTTGAGCTGATTTGCTTCTGTTTCATGTGTGCTGCCATAGGTCACAGAGGGTGAAGCCCATTGGCTTAAATTCAAGTAAATGTCAGCAGCATTTCCTTACTACTTTCTCTCTTTCTCCCAAACTAGTCAGCTCATCTCTTTCTCTTGAATAAAGCCACTATTCAAGGTTTACACACACATTTCCCATTTCTACCGTGGACATTTTTCAAAGGAGATAGACTTTTATTACAGTTTCAGCAATTTTTGTCTGGCCATTTCTTGTTCTTACGCCAACCGCCATGCCAGTGGGCTCTCATCTCTGGTTGGGTCTCTTTATCTTTTGCTCCTTACAGCTCTTCCTAGCATGTTTATCACTTTCAGTTATTTAATCTGTGCTATTGCTTGCAGCAGATCTGTATATCTACCTATGCTAGTGGCTAGGTTTTATTCCAGGAGTTTTGAATGACATATTTAGATTGTACAGAAGGCACCCGGGCTTCAGTCCTAGCTGAGCTATAAATTTACTGGAATGCCTTGAGTATGTCAGCATTGTTGCATCTCATTTCCACTTTGGTAAAATGATGGTATACACAACAGTAATTTGGTGGGTCTACATCACAGGGTTGTCATAATTTCATGTCAGAGATTATTCTGGGTTGGAAAGATTTTTGTGGAGAAACTTTGCTCAGGGGACGCCCAAATGAGGCTCCTTCCAGTCTCCAAGCTCAGCATTCTGACAGGATTGTCATGAAGAAGGATGAGCTCCCCAACTGCCCAGTAAAACAAAATGTGAAGTTCCTCTTTAAAAATGAAGGAAAGGTGTGTTTCTACTTCCAGTCTTAAATTAACTGTTTGAACAGTCTCCTGTCTGTGCTCCTATGTATTTGTGTATTTGTGAGCAAATCCAGTATCTATAGTACCCAATGGACGTGTTTGATTTGCGCTTTGCTGCACAGTGACAAGATGATGCGGTTTCCTGGCACTGTGATGAGCAGCCAGAAATACTGTCATCATCTAGAGCAGATTATCACCAGCTATAGAATTCCTGTTGAAATATTACTACTTCACAACTCCGAAAAATAGTGGCAGACACTCCTTTTTCCTGGTTTAGTCCCAGTGGGAATGTAACAAGAATGCACTACAAATAAGACCTATCTTTTCAGATTGCTTGAAACAATGACAAAGGCCATGTCTCCATGCCACATACCAATCAAGCGTGGCTCCGGAAAATACAGGAACTGCCCCGGCCCGGCCACACATGCGCATCAACAACTCCTTCTGTGCATGTGCAGAACCCCTCTGCGCAGAACCATTCTGTGCAGAAATCTTCAGTGCAGAACCCTTCTGCATATGCGCAGAACCCTTCTGCACAGAACCCATGCGCAGTAACTACTTTCCCCGTCAGTCAAATTACAGGATGGAGGTGGGAAATTGGAGGAACGAGCACTGAAATAAGGGAAATCCCGGCCAATCTGGAATTCTTGACAGGTATGCCATGACAATCTGTGAAATGGTGCGCCTGGCTTTATTCAGCATGGTGTCTTTTCTTGGACCGTGGTAGCTCTGGCCAATGAAGACACCAGCAGCCATTTTTAACACCAACATTGACTTCAGAATAGTGAACTGTACTACTCCAAGCTGTGAAAAGAAAATAGCTTTTTATTAAATGATCCACATGCATTTAAAAAAATCTCTGCATAATACAGATGAATATATTATATCCACCTCCTCTTCAAGAGTGAAACAATAATGGGAATATAAAAAAGCAGAAACAAACAATAAAGTGAAACATAAATAGAACATAATGACTGCAGTGGTGAACTGAAGTGACTATATAACATCTGCCTTGTGAATGTAAACATGAGTTCTTGCAAAGAAAGATGTTTATTGGCTCAACTCCTCCCCCCTCCACTGAAAGCAATCAGTATCAGTACCCTAACGAGTCTGTTGGTGAGTGCAAGGGGTGACTTGCAAATTATTCCTGAAGAGCGCATTCCCTTTCTTATTCCCTTTATTCTGCCAAGTCATTTTCACAAGCAATTTGCTTACTATGGCTTGCCTGTTCCCCAAGATTTTGAGCCTCCAACCCACGCCTAGGATTGGAAGCATGGCCTGGTGATTGGTGGGACTCATGGAATGATCTACAATACTATGCTCGGACAATGAGCCACCACTGTTGAATTGGAAGGTATCTCGTGTCAGAAACTGACCAGTGCACATGAGAAGAAACAAGAGAAGATGCAAGAGTCAGTTAACAGACCCTAAGAAACAAGAGAAGACGCAGTTAACAGACCCTAAGTTCCAGTGCTGGCTCATTGTCCAAGCATGGTGGTTGGGATGAGGCCAGTGACCTAATTTTAACCTAAGAGAGGTTAGGAAACAGTGAAAGCAAGAAACTGATGTATGTTGCTTTGAGTTCCTTAGGAATACAGGTAGAATAAATGCACATTGTATCATAACTAAATGTGACTCAGATGGGGCGTCGCATAAGTTTCAATAGGTTGCTCTCAAGCACTTTTCACCTTTCTGAAGGGGATGACATTTGCCTTGGATAAAGCTCTGTGGACCCAGTGGAACGCTCAAATAGGACTAATCGGCACATGGTTTAGATTTCAACTACCAAACTGTAGTTAGACCAAAGTTGGGGGAAGTTAGACTACAACTCCCAGAATCCCCCAACCAAATCGAAAATAAATTTCCACAGCTGTGTGAGACTCAACTCTGGTCTGATGCCCACTTATCTCTCATTACACAATCAATATTATAGCATTAGATTCTTCCCCTGTTATGTTAATGTGTTATAAATATTTGTTTAACAGGCATTTCAGAAGCTGCCATTCATTCTATAGTACTCCATCAAGGTGCCATCGCATTCTGACTCCATGTCAGCTTTTCTGATTTGCCTTGTTGCAACTCAGCATGCCTGGAGATGGAGGAGGAGGAGGAACACATTCACAAGCCTTTATTTAGGAGAAAGCAAATATAACCCTAGCTTGGTTTCAATGTGAAGACTGAAAGTGCTAAAAATGCCTTTATCTCGGGGACTTGACAACTGTTTATACTTTCACCTCTACCATTTGTCATTCTCTTCATCAACTCTTGATCTCTGTAGTTTATTTGTGCAGTAAATAGTCCATATTGTTAATTAGGCTAGTGTGAAGTCCCAAGGGGCTTGTGGCCATGGGGTGTCTTGTATTTATTATTCATTATTTCTCCTTATTAATTATTATTTATGATCATGATTAAGAACATAAGAACATAAGAACATAAGAACAGCCTTGCTGGAACAGGCCACAGCCCATCCAGTCCAGCATTCTGTCTCACACAGTGGCTCACCATTTCCTTCAGGGTATTCCCAAGGAGATGCCTTCACCTGCTTAGGATTCCCTGGAAATGGCATTGAGAGATATCCTGCCTATCTCTCCAACCCGGAGGTTGTCCTTAGGTAGCCATAATTATAGCCATTGATAGCCTTGTCCTCCATGAACTTGTCTAATCCTTTCTTAAAGCTGTGAAGACTGACAGCTGTCACCACTTCTTCTGGCAGGGAGTTCCATAGACCAGTAATCCTCTGGGTGAAAAAGTACTTTCTCTTATTTGTTTGAGAACTAGTACCCAAAAGTTTCATGGAGTGTCCCCTAGTTCTAGTGTTGTGCGATAGGGAAAACAGTTTTTCCTTATCTACCTTGTCCACACCGTGCATGATTTTATAAACTTCAATCAGGTCACCTCTTAGACGCCGTCGTTCAAGAGTGAAAAGGCCCAACCGTTGCAGCCTCAGATGGTAAGGAAGGTGTTCCAGTCCCCTAATCATTCTGGTTGCCCTCCTCTGTACTTTCTCCAACTACATAATATCCTTCTGGAGGTATGGCGACCAGAACTGTACACAATATTCCAGATGGGGCCTCACCATAGATTTATAAAGAGGCAAAATGACACTTGCTGACTTATTTTCTATACCCTTCCTAATGATCCCTAACATTGAGTTTGCTTTTTTCACTGCTGAGGCACACTGGGTTGACACCTTCATTGAGGTGTCCACCAGGACACCAAGGTCCCTTTCCTGGTTTGTCGCAGAGAGTTCAGACCCCATCAGTTTATAAATGTAATTGGGGTTTTTTGCCCCAACATGCATCACTCTGCACTTACTGATGTTGAAGCTCATTTGCCACTGTTTTGCCCACTCCCCCAGTGTCAAGAGATCCCTCTGGAGCTCTTCACAATCTCTCACAGTTTTCACTACCCTGTATAATTTAGTGTCGTCAGCAAATTTGGCTACCTTGCTTTTTACTCCTACCTCTAGATCATTTATGAAGAGGTTGAAAAGCAGGGGTCCCAGTACTGAACCTTGGGGGACCCCACTCTTTACTTCCCTCCACTTGGAGAAGTGTCCATTTAGTGCTACCCTCTGTTTCCTGTCCCTTAGCCAGTTGCTGATCCAGGACAAGACCTGTCCCTTTATTCCATGACTGGTAAGTTTATTCAAGAGCCTTTGGTGTGGGACCTTGTCAAAAGCCTTCTGAAAGTCCAGATAAACAATGTCAACTGGATCCCCCTTATCCACATGCTTGTTGACACTCTCAAAAAATTCCAACAGATTAGTTAGGCATGATTTGCCCTTGCAAAAGCCATGTTGGCTCTCCTTTAGCAGCGCCTTCTCTTCTATGTGCCTATTAATTCTATCTTTTAGGATGGTTTCCATCACTTTACCTGGGACACATGTCAAACTGACAGGCCGGTAATTTCCTGGATCACCCCTGGATCCTTTTTTGAAAATTGGTGTTACATTCGCTACCTTCCAGTCATCAGGCACAAAGCCTGATTTGAGGGAAAGATTATATATTTTGGCTAGGATATCAGCAATTTCATCTTTAAGTTCCCTGAGAACTCGTGGATGGATGCCATCTGGTCCTGGGGATTTGTTAGTGTTTAGCTTAACAAGACATGCAAGGACCTCCTCCCTGGTTATTTCTATCTTGCTTAATTCTTCGGTTTCCCTCCCTACAAAGATAGGCTCTGTTTTGGGCATGTGGTCTCTGTCTTCTTCAGTGAATACTGAAGCAAAGAATTCATTGAGTCTCTCTGCAATCTCTGTTTCCTCTTTAATAACCCCTTGCCTTCCATTGTCATCTAATGGTCCAATGGCCTTCCTAGTTGGGTTCTTACTTCTAATGTACTTAAAGAAGTCTTTGTTATTTCTCTGAGTATTTTTAGCTATACGCTCCTCAAAGTCTTGCTTTGCTTTCCTGATTGTTGCCTTGCATTTGTTCTGCCAGAATTTATGTTTCTGCCTGCTGTCCTCATTTGGACAAGCCTTCCATCTTCTAAATGAGCTTTTCTTGCTCTTGATCACTTCCCGAACAGCTCCTGTAAGCCACATCGGAGTCCTCTTGGACCTGGCAGTGCCCTTTTTCCTTTTGGGTATGCATTCCAATTGAGCCTCTGTTATTGTTTTTGTAAACAGCCTCCATGCCTCTTGGAGTGTTTGGACTCTCTCAATTTTCCCTTTCAGTTTCTTTTTTACTAGTTTCCTCATCTTTGGGAAATTTCCTTTTTGAAAATTTAAGGTCTCTGTGTTAGATTTTATCAGTGACTTGCGGTCTATGATCAAGTTAAACATAATTGAGTTGTGGTCACTGTTCCCTATTGGATCAGTCACATTAACATCTTGCACCAGATCCTGAGTATTACTCAGGATCAAGTCAAGGATTCTTGTACCTCTAGTTGGGTCTTCAACCATCTGTCCCAGGGAACAATCATTGAGCATATCTAGGAACTTTATCTCTTTATCGTGTGCTGAACAACAGTTCACCCAGTCTATGTGAGGGTAATTGAAGTCCCCCATTATAACCAGGCTTCCCTTCCTGGATGCCTCCTTTACAACATTCTCCAACTGCCAGTCTCCCTCAAGAGTTTGGGTCGGAGGCCGATAGTATATGCCTACTGTTAGACCATCCTTGTGGCCTGGTACTCTTACCCACAGAGCTTCTAATGGTGACTTCAAATCACCTAGATATTCCAATTCATACGATTTTATCACTTCTTTGACATACAAGGCTACACCACCTCCTGTTTGCCCCTTCCTATCCTTCCTGTACAGTTTGTAGCCTGGGATAACTGTATCCCATTGGTTATCATCCGTCCACCAGGTTTCAGTGATACCAATAATATCAATATTTTTATCTATTGCTAAGTATTCCAGCTCCCCTATTTTGTTACGGAGGCTTCTGGCATTTGTATACAAGCATTTATATATGCTTTCCTGATACAGTCTTTTGAGTCCAGTTGCATTGTTAGACTGCCTCTTGCATCCTTCTGCTAGAGTGCTGGTGACTAGCTCCTTGCTCTGCTCAGTAATTTTTGCATCCTCCTCACTACTCAAGTACACACTTTCCCGAACCGGATGCTGCCCAGCTCCTGTCGGCTTTCCCCCAGTTATCAGTTTAAAAGCTGCTCTGCAGCCTTTTTGATGTTGAGTGCCAGCAATCTGGTCCCATCATGGTTTAAATGCAACCCATCCCTCCTGAACAGATTTAAAGAACAGATTAGTTTTGCAAACAGCTCTTGTGCCTGGAGTGATAGGGATGCCATTTTAAGAGGTACACTCTCTATCCATCCATGGCTTCCAGAACAGGTTTCCTAGGGAAATGAGTATGACATGTGAACTCCCTTTCTGAGTGGCTAGAAATTAAAGATTGACCAGTATTTTGGGACTAGAAAAGCACTATAATAATAATAATTTAGTGTCAAAAATTATTCTGGGTTGAAAGGAATATTGCGGAAGAAACTCCACTTAGGAAATTCCTGAATGACGCTCTTTTCATGTTCCCAAGAACTGGGACAGAGTTGGGTGCTCAAACCATCATGCACTACCCAGGTCTCGAACTGCTGACTTGCCAGCCTTCCAGCTAACAAGGTGAGCTTCTTAACCACTGAGCTACCACAGCCCAGAAAAGCACTGATGTGGACTCTGTTTTCCATTGTGTGAAGTTTCAAAAAAAGCAGAACGGACTATAATGAGAGTCTTGGGAGCTGGAAGACGAAGTGGGAGAATCTTCCCACTACCCAAATTTGAAAGACACTCCCTCAATGGGTGAAACTATCATTTGGGAGCAATAGTTTCAAAGCACAAAGCTTCCCACATTGTTAAAAGTAGCCCATAGCAGCTTCCGAAAAATCTGAGAAGCTGTGGAAAGTCATTCCATGGGACTTCTTTATATAGCATCCAGACTTGAAGGGCCTAGATACAGTGATGGTGAACCTTGGCACTCCAGATGTTCTTGAAATTCAATTATCAGAAGCCCTAATCAGTAGAAGTGCTAACTTGGGTTTCTGGTAATTAAAGTCCAAGAACACCTGGAGTGCCAAGGCTTGCAGTCACTGGCCCAGAGCATGATTTCCCAACACCAAACCACTATGAACTGGAATTTTAGTTTCACAAGAGTCCTTTGACCTATTCTTCCCAGAGCCAGGATTGTACTCTGCATCAGAAACTTAATTTATTCTTTAAAACTTTTATAAATGGCCACAACAGATATACTAGTTGAACCCACTAAGCTACACGTAGCCATGAAGGCTCTCTTTTCAAGCTCCCCCTAAAAGCCCTCACTCTTTCTCTTTCCCCACACAAATATTTTTCAAGAGAGATGTTTTGTATTTTTAAAAGTGACTTTTTCAGCTTTTGAGGCATCCAGAAGTTCGTTCTTCCTTCCTTCCTTCCTTTGACTTGCTTCTATCATGCCCAGAAAAGAGCCTCCATGCTCAGAAAAGCCCCCTAAACAAACAACTGGAAATATATATATTTCCAGCCCCATATTGATTTTATTCCTCTCCCATTTGGGAGCATATGTGGACCAAGTGTAGCCTTGGAATGAAAATGTGTCTAATTTAAATCCTCAACATGTTGTCTATATGAAATTTCTAGGCACATGGTTATTGGTAACCACAACACAGACATAGTTCAGTTCTGTCGACATCCTACTTATAGGAAACCCCTTCCAGTGTGGTGTAGCAGTTTCCAGTCTCCACTGAGCCATGACTCACCCATTTCACATGGGTGGGAGGAGGAGTCCCAGAATAGTTTTTTATGAAAATACACTACCACATACAGGATTTTCCACTGCTTTATCCTTGGGGACAGATGAGACCTTCAAGTAATAGAAGATGTTTTTCAGGGTTCTCTTAATGAGCATTGCCCCATCCCCAAAATGTCCCATTGCCTTCCTCTCAACAGCATCAATTGGTCAATTATCCAAGCATAGTCATTCAGTTTTGAATTGTCCTCTCTCCCATCTGTTTCCCTAACATCTCTGTGTGGTGATTCTCTCATTCTTCTGGTACCTGCCTGTAATATTACAGAATTATGCTGCCAATGTAAGGTCTACACTCAGGGAATGGAATCATCATTACAGTGCACACATTCAAATCAGGGACCATCAAGGACAAACCAACCTGCTACCTGTGGTGCTGAAACCAGGCAGACTGCTCTCAAGAACATAGATTCCAAAGAAGACATTGAGCCACCAAGTTAAATGTAAGTACAAACAAGGTAAAGGTAAAGGTCGCTCTTGCTCGAAAGCCAGTAGTATCCAACTCTAGGGTTCAGTGCTCATCTCTGTTAAACGTCTCTCCAAATATCAATACTACTATTTTTTTTCTAGCTATCTCCTCTAACCACTCACCACATTTGTAGATGACTGATCAAAGTATCATTTGAATATCTGTCACAAATGAGGTACATCTGCTGTTTAAGGACAGTCAAACCTCAAGAAAAGAACGGCTCGACTTAAGAAAAACTCAAGATACATCCGGAAATATCAGAAAAAATCAGGTTCGAGATACAAATTTTCAATAGGATTTTTTTGAGATACAAAATTCAATGCATTCCTATGGGAAATTGCATTCAATGCATTCCTATGGGAAATTCAAGATATTTTTATGAGATATAAGCAACCTCGAGGAATGAATTAAATTTGTATGTAGAGGTTGACTGTAATTAGAATAAGGTTCCTGAAGAAGTGGATTGTGTCTGTGAAAGCTGTCACTGAAAGAAATTGCAAAAAGAAGTGATTCGTTAATTTCATAATTGAAATACAAAAGTCTTCCATTAGGTAGATACAAGAGGAGCCATGTGTTCCAGGGAGAAGTGTTGTGTTTGAAGGGCTGTTAGAGGACTTAAGGGACTGCAGTGGCTTAGTGGTTAAGATGTTGAACTTGATGACTGGAAAGCTGACAGGTCAGCAGTTCAAGACCCTAGCTCTAGTCATCTGTCCCAGCTCCTGCCAACCTAGCAGGTTGAAAGCAAGAAATTACAAGTAGATAAATAGATACCACTTTGGTGGGAAGGTAAACAACATTCCGTGCACTCTGGTGTTTAGTCATGCCGGCCACATGTCCACAGAAATGTCTGTAGACACAGACAACACTGTCTCTTTGGCTATACACAGAGATGAGCACTGAACCCTAGAGTAGGATATGATTGGCTTTCAAGCAAAGGCAACCTTACCTTTACCTTTACCTTTACCTAGAGGACTTAAAAAAAAAGCTTCCATTGATGTCACTAATTACACTGGAGGAGCATGGTGGGCAGAATTGGGAAAGTAACCATTTATTTTTGTTATTATCTGGGGTGGGAATCAATGCTATTTGGTGTTTTCTTCCATTTGTATTAATGGAATATTTAATAAAAGTAACTGTAATGTGATGGAGGTGTTTTCAGAGGGTGATAGCTAAGGATAAAAGAAGAGATACAATATTCAGTTTAAGAACCATAAGACGGAACTATGAGAAGGGAGACTGAAGTCTTGATGTTACCCATGAAAAGTTAGTACTTGTTTGCAGAGTGAGGAACTAGGCACGTCACTTGTCCACCGTTTATTGTTCCTATTTAAATGATAATCATGATTCATAAATTTGCATTTGTATCCATCAATCTATGTATGTAAATTTTGCGCTAACCTGTGTCCTTTTGGTGTCTTGCACGGAAGACAAAGAAGGAGTCGCAGGAAGGACTAACACAGGTTTATTCATTGATGGTCAGTATGAACATGTGGTAATGGCGGAGGTACATCACATTATATACAGTAGCACAATACATTTGAATCTTGTTGCACGGTGGCTCATTGGCTGCCACCGGCGTGACGTCGTCCCAGTCACGCCCACCATCTGCAGGTAGTGATAGTACGGGAAAGGTTCCCGTGGCTGTTGGTGATTTGGTGAATGTGAACCATGTGAGTAGAACGCTCGCAGCTGCCCCCTATGGACAGCTTACTCGCGTTCCTTTACAGCTGGGCTACATTGTAATTGTGGTCAGGTTACATTCATACGTTTTGAGGCAACATCTCTTAAAGCAACATTGTACATACATAACATCCCTCCCCCCTAGGATGGGACGAAGTCCCTCAACCATTGTGGCTTGCCACACGTGCGCCTGGGGCGTGCGGCCGCTTGACTTAACACAGGGGAGCCGGAGGCTCCTGGTTCCGCGGAGTCCTGTCCTGCAACGGAAAGGGGGGACTCATTAGTGGCTCAGTGTGGAGTCTGCGGTAACCTTGCATTGGGGGACGGGAATGGAATGAACAGTTGGGAAGTGAATCCCTGTCTACCGTTTGAGGAGCTTGGGGTCCCCCCCAGTACGAACCTCGGGACCGACGAAGAGGCCCTCGTGGCCTCGCCACCCCCTGTTGCCTGCCCTGGAGTTCTAGAGACTGTGGTGGGCGGACTCCCCCCTGTTGCCTGTCTTGGGGGTGTTGGTTTCCGGGGAGCTGGAGCTATGGTATATTCCAAAACAAAAGGGCTGGGGGGACTGGAAGTACCAGGGGCTGAACTGAAACCCCTCTTCTCGCTAGGACGGGTGGGGGACCACTCCGCGACATCCCCCTGGTACTGCAACTCATAATCGAATTCATCCCTCTCCTCCAAGGTATCCTCCTCTGCGGTTGAGAACCGAGGATATGCATTTGTATCCCCGGGTGCCGCCGTGTCTCCCCCTTGGGTAACGCGGGTGGGGGAGGACCCTAACGCTGATTTCCCCTCACCGGTGACTCGCCTTCTGAGTTGGTCGGCGTGCCTTCTTCAGAGTATACCTGAACTAGTCTCGACCCTGTAGGATACCGGCCCCGTTTGCTCAACAATTGTCCCTGGTACCCACGCTGGCCCTGAGGCCGCGTAGTTCCTGCAGTGAACCGGGTCCCCTGCTGAAAAACTTTTGGAGCTCTCTCCCCCTATGTTTATATTTCTCCCTTCATCCTCCACCCTGGACGGATCCATCCGGTCAAAAAGTGTTACCAGACGCCTCCTCATGAGGAGTTCGGCTGGGGAAAAACCTGAAGCTAGGGGGGGTTGTCCTGTAGCAGATGAGGAACTGACACAGATGCAGGTTCAACTCACCGGCACCCATGCGCCGCAGTGCGTCTTTCGTAGTGCGCACTTGGCGCTCTACCTGACCGTTTGTGGCGGGGTGAAACAGGGCAGCGGTAATGTGCCTGATGGCGTTTCTCTCCATAAAAGTCTTGAACTCTGCCGACGTGAAGGTACTAGCGTTATCGCTCACAAGAACGTCGGGCAGGCCGAAGCAGGCAAACAGCTTGCGCAACTGTTTAATGGTTGCGGCAGAGGAAGTGCTGTTCATGGGGATTACCTCCAACCACTTGGAGTAGGAGTCGACTACCAGTAGGAACATGGACCCGCGGAAAGGGCCAGCGAAGTCGACATGAATCCGGGACCATGGCCCGCGGGCCGTATCCCATTCCCTATGGGGTAACCGGGACTCCTCGGGCCGAGAGCTCTGGCAGCTCTCACACGTGCCCACTAAGCGTTCTATGTCCCCGTCTATCTGGGGCCACCAAAAGAAACTCCTGGCCAGAGCCTTGGAGCGCACGATCCCGGGGTGGCTGGTATGCAGTAGCCTCAGCACCTTGGCCCTCAGCTTCTCTGGGATAACTACCCGCTGGCCCCAGAGTAAGCAGCCCCTTTCCAGGGAAAGCTCTACTCTGCGCCTGAAAAACGGCTTGAACTATTCCTCGGGGGGAGAAGTGGGCCACCCTTTCCTAACCCAGGAACTAACTTGGGCCAGCATCTTGTTGGCCGCCGTGGCCTTGGCGAGGTCGGCCGGGACAATTGGGGGTGAGTCGAGAGACTCAATCAGCAGGACTTGGTGTTCCTGCTCCACCTCACATGTCGGGTCCCCTAAACTAGGGAGAGGGGATCGGGACAGGGCGTCCGCATGGGAGATCTCCTTCCCTGGGCGATAGACCAGCTCATACTGGTAGGCGTTGAGGAAAATGGCCCAATGCAGCATCCTGGGGGATAAAATTTGCGGGGTGGGTTTGCCGGTAGTGAAGATCCCCAAAAGCGGCTTGTGATCCGTCACCACCGTAAACTCGCGGCCGTATAGGAAGTCGTGGAACTTCTTTGTTCCCGCGATTATGGCTAGGGCCTCCCTATCTGTTTGCGCGTAATTGCGCTCTGCCTTCGAGAGGGACCTTGAGTAGTACGCCACCGGGGCTTCCCTCCCGCTCTCCAACACGTGGCACAGGACCGCCCCCACCCCCACCGGGGACGCATCACAGACTAATACCACTGGCTTTTTCGGATCGAAGTGGGTCAGGACAGCATCCGAAGATAGGAGCGACTTGAGCTCTTTGAATGCTCTCTCCTGCTTGTCCCCCCACCGCCAAACTGCATCCTTCTTAAGTAACGCGTGCAGTGGCTCCGTGACTGATGCCTTCCGAGGCAGGAAGGAGTGATAGAAATTTAGGAGCCCTAGAAATGACTGCAGCTCCGGTTTCGTGGTGGGGCGAGGGGCGTCTCTCACGGCCGCAACCTTGGACTCGGAGGGTTTGATTCTGTCCGGGGTTACCTTAAACCCTAGAAACTCAACCTCCCTCGCAAAGAATACGCACTTGTCCCTCCTCAATCGACGTCCTGCCCTCTCGAACACTGAGAGGACCCCATCTAGCCTCTTTGCTAATTCTAATTCGCTCCCCGCTGTTATCAACACGTCGTCGAAGTATGGGAGGACGCCTGGAAGCTTACTCGCGTTCCTTTACAGCTGGGCTACATTGTAATTGTGGTCAGGTTACATTCATACGTTTTGAGGCAACATCTCTTAAAGCAACATTGTACATACATAACAGTCCTCTTTCATCATTTTGCCTAGGACTTCTGATGTCACAAAGGAGAATGCAATGGCAATATCTCTCGGAGGAGATCAGATCAATAAGACACAAATCTACATGCAAGAGAGACCTATTCCTTTTTTGTTCCCAGAAGCCGCATCAATGTGACTGCTGCGAAATAAGCCCTCCATCTTTAATTTGTCTTTGTTGTCTCTGGGGAGGCTTGGATAGATTTCTTTAAAAACTTGGAACAGAGTTCTCACTATCACAAAACAAGATAACTTTTCTTCCTCTTCATCTTTCCCTCTGCCATTAAACCAGAACTCATGAGCGTTCAACTCAAACATCAACGGGAGAGCAAAACTGCAAATTAAGGTCATAGCTAAATCCTGCAGGTAATTAGGTGTCAATATAAGGAGGACAAGCAGCAGAAGGATGCTAGGCAGACTCATTATTGGGCTGTTTAAAAGGAATGAATCATATGGTAGATGTACTCCAGGGATGCCAAAACTACGGCCTATGGGCTGGATCTGGCCCCCAATGGCAATTCATCCTGCCCATGCTGCCTGTATGGATGCATTTTACTTCTGCTTCCAGGAACAATGAGGGTGGTGTGGGCCAGATGACTTGCCATTGGGGGCCAGATCTGGCCCATGGGCCATAGTTTGGGCACCCCTGCTTTAAGCAGAGAAAATGGCAGCTTAAAATCTATCTCATTCTGTTGCAAAACAGATTGCAAGGCACATTTTACTTCTGCTTCCGGCAGGAGGAACCGGCCTTCTGAACCACGTGACCGGCCCATGGCCTGAAAGGTTTGGGCGCCCTTGATGTACACAAAAAGAGTAACCACAAAAGCCTGTATTGATCTGTAAAATATGATATCTTTTCATCCATCTATCAACTAATGGATGAAAGGAAAGGATGGTGCAGAGACTGGGCATGCTGTTGGTTATGTTTGGAATGGGCATAATTGCAGCCTTTATCTGCTTATTCATTTAATTATGTACTGCTTTTTAAAACAAAATCAAATGATTTTACAGAATTAAAAGCTTTCTCAAGAGAAGGGAAATGTAACAACTCTTGCTTGTAGGAGTATGCTTACGGAGCCATCAGGCACACATGGTTTTCTTGTTGTTCAGTTGCATAGTTGAGTCCGACCCTTTGCAACCCCATGGACCATCACACGCCAGGCACCCCTATCCTCCACCATCCTCCGTAGCCCACTCAGCTCTATGCCCATTGCATCAACAATACCATCTATCCATCTCATCCTCTGCCGCCCCCTTCTCCTTTTGTCCTCGATCTTTCCCAGCATCAAGGCTTTCTCGAGTGAGTCCTTTCTTCTCATTTGGTGTGCAAAGTACTTTAGCTTCATCTTCAATATTTGTCCTTCCAAGGAGCAGTCAGGGTTAGGCTAAATGGGACTTACTTCCTAGTATGTATACCTAGGTGGTAGTCCCAGTAAAAAAACAAAAACCTCACAAATAATTATATGATAACAATAATACAGTACAATAAAACCCCGATTTACATAAAAGTCCATTCCATAGGATTTTGCATAATTCAGTTTTTTACATAAATTGAAGCAAACCCATAGGAAAAAATGAACTTCTATGTAAATCAAAGCAAACCCATAGGAAAGTGAATTTTTATGTAAATCGAAGCAAACCCATAGGAAATTGTGTTATGTAAATTGGGACATTTATGTAAATCAGGACATGGTTTTAGTGCAAAATCATTATCTAAATCGAATTTTACGTAATTCAAGGCATACGTAAATCAGGGTTTTACTGTAATTATAATCCCACAGGGTCAAACAGGCTTATGCCAATTTATTTCAGAGGATTTATGAACCTATAATCTTGTGTCACACTGTGGCTTTTCTAGCTTAAAAATTCACAAATGTTTCTATATAATGTATTCTCACCAACAATTAGAAAGTTACTTTGAAGACGTAATAGTCCCAAGACCCCTAGAATAGCTAGCTGCTCTTACAACAGCATTTTTTAAAAATAGCTTTTTACTTTCATGAAGGTTAAAAGTTATTAAATGGACATATTTAATGGCTTTTTAAAAGATCTGAATGTGGTTCAAAGCACATTCTCTTCTTGTATACCTTATCATTTCCTGAACATTCACAACAGAGAAGCACCAATACAAAGTGCATTGTGAGCCAGCCTCTGAATTAGGTGATCTTTCTCCTTCACCATTTAATTAATTGTGTGCTATCAAGTCAGTTCTGACTTGTGGGGACCCTTCCTAGAGTTTTCTTGAAAGATAGTGCCCGTGTGGTTTACTATTCCCCTTTCTGGGGGCATCCTGGGACTATGCAGCTTGTCTAAGGCCACACAAGCTGACGCTTCTGGGATGCTGAGTAGAAACTCCCAGCCTCTGTCTCCACAGCTAGATATCTAACTCAATGAATGAATCTATAAGTATAACAGGTGATTTGTAAATGTTTACAGCACAAAAGGGTGATGTTCTCCTTTGTTAGGATAAGTATTGTGAAGCAATGTAATGAATATATTCTTTATTGGGAAAGGCACTAATCTCAAGTAATTTGTTGTTTTTAAAGCTACTCCCACTTCAATGGGAAGGTAACAAGATTATGTGAAGTCCGGTGTCTAGTCATACCTGCCACATGACCATGGAAACGTCTGCAGATGCAGACAGCACTGGCTCTTTGGCTGTAAACAGAGATAAGCACACACACCTAAAGTCGAATATGATTGGCTTTCGAACACGGGCAACCTAAAGTTACTCCCAGGCTCTGATTAGCATCCACACCTCACTTTTCCAAATGATAAGGAGAGAAATTTAACTCTCTCCTGATATGCTACTGAAATTTCAGTCTTCACAGAGAAAAAATGTTTGAAAGACCTGGACCCCAGCAAAGAAGACCATATCCCAACCTGTCTCAATCTGTTGTCCTCCAGAAATTTTGAACTGGCAACAGCCATATCAGCCCCAAGCAACATATATGGTGGCGAGAGATCATTTAAAGGGTTTCGGATGAGGAAAAGCTACTCTACTCCCTCCCCAGCAGACAATAATGGAACAAGGTTCTCTTCTGATCTCACTAGGTGCATTACAGCTCATATGAAATAACCTTATTTACTGTTGGGATATCAGAACATTTGGAAGCTGGTAATTGTTGGATAATCTTTGCAGCGTGGTGCAGCTACTATAGCCCCAAGGATTAAGGCTGAATATTTTGAAATGCAAGCCCTCTTCAATTCCCCATTTCTTTTATCTTAGTTCTTATTGAACAAATGCTCAGACACAGCTTTAACATAAAAAAAGAATGTTTATTAACATGGCTTATGTCATATAAAGTCAGAAAGATGGCAAAAATATAATACAGCAATTCATTTCACCTCAGTTGCAAAAAAAAGGGAAGAAAAATGTCTCAAGCAAATGATAGTTGTGAAAAGGTACTGAGTTACTAGCTTTTTGAGGCTAAAAATTTTTGAGTCAGAAAGAACTAAAGCTGAACTCAAACAGAACAGACAGAACTAAACTAAACTACAGGCATAGAGCTCAGAGTGGAAAACAGTTACTTTTGGAGAGAAGAAACATTTAGCCTGATGATTGGCTGTTTACATTCAAAAATAGGCAATGGCTATGGGTTTTTTTTTTTAAAAAAATTAAATTTTATTCTACAATAACAAATTATAAATATAAACAAACATATTCAACCAATATAATAAAAACAAGTTAAAAGAATAAAAAATATGTGACATGGTTACATTAACTAATAAGTGCACCCGCCACCCTATAGGACATTATACAGTATATTCCATTTATTATTGTTGCCATTTTCATTATTTTTATACATACAGTACCGTATATATAACAGGTGCCCAAACTTTTTGGGCCGCAGGCCAGTCATGTGGTTGAGTGGGCCGGTCACATGGTTCCTCCAACTGAAAGTGGAAGTAAAACATGCATGCGTGTGCACATAACGTGCCCATTCATGTGCATAATGCTGCCATAAATGACCCGCAGCTGTCATAAATGCATTTACAACAGTTGCAGGTAATTTATGGCAGCATTATGTGTATATGCGGGCATGTTATGTGCATACGCATGGACATTTTACTTGAGCTTCTGAGGGTGGTGAGGGCCAGATTAATTGGTGCCATGGGCCGGATCTGGCCCATGGGCCATAGTTTAGGAACCCCTGGTATATATGAACAGAAGCCTCTTGTCTGGTGCAGCCATTTTGTGCCAGTAGAACCTGCTTATGCTGGCTAATTCCGAGACCTGCCAACAGAAAGATCTGCCAGCATAACTACTATGATGGCTAAGAGCAATCAGCAGAAGAGCTGAAGAAACCACGGGGAAGGAGCAAGGCAAGGAAGGAACTTAATTATGCAGAATGAATCCAGAGCCAGGGCAGTCATAAGTAATTTCCAACATCGCTTCAGTACTGCTCCAAATGACCAAGTGTCAGATAGGGTGGCCTGCAGCTATGTTGCCTCGGTGGGATTGTGCTGGGGAGTCCAATTAAATAAAAGCGGGTGTAATCTTTGAAATGTGTGCAGAGAACTTGAGTGTTTGCAAAGCCAACATATTAGAAACATTATTGCTTTTGAGGACACTTTTTGGTGTTACGTCCTTCCAAGCTCAGATCCTTAGAGAAAAATTAGGTTAAAAATGTAATAAATTGTCAAACCATGCTGTCATAAACTAAAGAGCAACACCTAGAATAGTGATGGTGAACCTTTTAGAGACCGAGTGCCTGAGGAGGAAGAGGAGGCTTGCAGGCAGGTACCACGTGTGCCCACACAACCATGCGATGTCACCAGTGTGCCTCCAGTGAAGTCATGTGGGTGCAGCCTGCCCACCCCCTGTGAGTGCTCCCCCCACAAGGCCTCCCCATCTCCACATCTGCAGCCTCCCGGCCGGGATTTTAACCTCCCATTGGGCGGATGGAGAGGGAGTTAGGGAAGTGGGGGTGGGGCTTTCTGTCAATGGCACACATGCCAGCAAAAAGACCTCTGCATGCCACTTCTGGCACACATGCCATAGGTTCTCCACCAGGGACCTAGAAAATGTGATAATTATTACTTGTCAATACAAAGGCTGAATCCATTCTCTATCCTACTCTCCAATGGATTCTTCCCAAATTATTAAAACAAAAACACATTGTAGCATACCAAGTCCCTTAAGGCTAAATCCAATTGTTAGTCCAAACTAATGTGAACCCATTTTAATCAATGGGACTTGTTTAATCTTCTTCAGTAGGCTTACTGTACGTGTCATGAGCAATGGGATATAACTCATAATACATATGCAAACTCAAAATGGCCTTGTTTGTCTTAGCATCTTCAAATGAATAATACACAACATCATATGAAGTCTGCTGTGATATTTCTTTTTTTAACAGGGCTGTACAAACAATTTGGCGAAATACCAAATCTAACGAAGCTGGGTTTGGACCCATTTGGATCAAGTCCCAAACAGCTTGGATTGAGCTGAAATTGTTTTGAATTGATTTCAAGAACACTTTAAAAAGATCAGACAATGGCTGAAATCCAGCAGTAAGGCACAGTTAGAGTAAGTCCAATGAATCAGTGGGGATTTGGTGAGTCAGCTCCTTAAATTCCATTGATTCAGCCTACTCTGGTTGTGTTATACTGTCCTGGATTTCAGCCCGGTGACTCAAAAATGTTGCAAAACAGCACTGTTTAAGGCAGGGGTTCTCAACCTTTTCAAGCCGAGGGCTGGTTCATGCTCCCTCAGACAGCTTCGGGGGCTGGATGGCCATTTTGCCCAGGTGTGGCGGAGGCGGGGGGGCACATGAAATGGTGTCATGGGTCACATCCGGTCCCCAGGTTGTAGGTTAAGAACCCTTGGTTTAAGGAAACGGCCAGGTGGTGTAATGAGGAGGAGGAGATTTTCCTCATGAACAATGTAGTTTATAATCTTAGACAAGTAACGTTCCTCTTCTTTTGAGCAGATGGTAGCCCACAGATTTTGGTGCTATGGTCCCAGAGGTAATATTCTCCAAATTCTTTGGGCTACCAACTGTTTAAGAGGAGAGGAATGTTACTTCACAGATGTGTTGGCTGTGGTATGAGGATCCTTTTGTAACAACAGAATGACAGGGCTGGGTTAG
The DNA here is from genome assembly GCA_035047345.1 of Bradypodion ventrale. NCBI lineage: Eukaryota > Metazoa > Chordata > Lepidosauria > Squamata > Chamaeleonidae > Bradypodion > Bradypodion ventrale. Next base: position 76,663,660 of record JAWDJE010000003.1, read on the forward strand.
AAAAGGCTTCACTACAGGCTTCTTCTTCCATGTCTAGGTCAGATGTGAAACTGCCAAAATGAAAGTACCTTTTGGTGAGTTCATTATGCAGTTCCTTTCGCCTGACCTAGTGTGAGAAAGATGAGCTGGCAACACAAGGATGCTGTTACCAGGGTACGTCCAATTGTGGCTCAAAAATAACACAATCTTCGAGGAGGCTAAATGTTTCCATTGCTCAAAAGCCAGTCATATCTGACTCTAGGGTTCAGTGCACATCTCTGTTGACAGCCAGAGAGCCAGCGCTGCCTGCCTCTCCAGATGTTTCCATGGACATGTGGCTTGCATACCTAGACACCGGAGTGCATGGAATGCTGTTCACCTTTCCATGGAAGGGGTATCTATTTATCTACTTACAATTTAGCTTTTGAGGTAGCAAACCTGTCACTCGGTTTTCTGAGTCCTTCAGGATAGGCCATGCCTAGGGGTTTGTGAGAGACACCGTCCCAAAAAAGTAATCTTCCCACATTCTAGATAACAGGAGGATGAAGAAATCTAGAATGAAGTGATCTTCCTAGCATGAAAAGAAAGTGATGTTAATCATGATCTCCCGCTGAATTTTAAAAGCACAGCTGTCAGAATCCTAGTTGATTTCTTTTAATAGGTTGAGGGTTTAAAACAGGGGTTCCCAGACTTTTCATGCCACGGGCTGGTGATGTGGTTGAGCGGGCTGGTGATGTAATTCCTCCTGCTATAAATCTTGCCTGCGGCTGTCATAAACAGCATTTACAACAGCTGCAGGTGCATTTACGGCAGCACTTGCACATGTGCGGGCGCATTTTACTTCCACTTCCAGTAGTGGCCAGGATCAGATGGTTTGGCACTGTGGGATGAATTGGGTCCACGAGCAATAGTTTGACCATCCCTGGGTAAAAACTAGAAACTTTGAAGGAGGACTGAAATTCTCTTTAATTTTCCCCTCTATCATTGGACCCATGAAGAATCTCCAGACTGGACCCTTTTTGAGACCTCTTGAGTTGGCCCCATTTGACTTATTTACCAGCATTCTTGGTCTGACTGCCCTTCTTAACTCCAAATCTCTGTCAACATTAACTGTGTCTAAAGTAAATAACAATGGGCGCAGAGGTTCAAGAGGAGATTAGCCACAGCTGGATTTCCCTTTAAAGGAGTAATTTTATCAAAGGGAAGAAAAGAAGTAATCTTTCCACTAACATTTTTAAGGGGCGAAACTAGACCCTTCTCTCAATGTCTGTAGTAAAAAATGTGGTCTTTCTATTTAAAAAAAACAACACCCAGGATAACTTTGTTTTCTCCTTACATTTAAAACAAAGGAAGAGAAAGTCATGAGACATATAAACTGTTATGAGTTAGGTTAGTTATTGCTGTTCTTACTTCCATGTTCACATAGGCTGAGGTTTCCAAAAAAGCCTCTGTAAAAATATTTTATGCACACAGTTAAACATTCTTTCAGTTTTGGAAGAAAGGATATGGATACACTATTTTAAAAAAATATTATTTTAAAGAATAACCAAGTTTTTGAAAATAGATTCCAAGAAATCTTTCTAAAACTTTAGTTTTGTCATTTGGAATGTAATGAATGGTTTGCATTTGGGCAAGAAAATGTTTTTTCTCGCAGCATGATTAAATATTTTTATTTGGTTTCTGTAAGAAGCGTTTGTCTTTTCTTTCCATGTTTTGCGAAGATAAATTGTTTGGATTCTAAAACCAAGAGCTTGCAGTAATTCTCATGTGTGTGTCTTATGTATCTCAGTTTGTATCATGGAAAGAAAATGATAGCCACAGAACTCCTTTGCTTTTCCATTAAGTGAATGAGGCAAACTTAACAGTGGGTGCTGGTCAGGGTTGGACAGACTTCAAATCTACATGACCTGCTTTGGTTTTCACTAGGATGCCAAGATCTGTTGTCCAGAGCCAGAAGCAAAATTTCCCCTCCTATATTTAGAATTAAATCATCCTGAGCCCAGAACTTTGAGTCCAGAACGAACAGAGCCCACGAGTGACTATTCACACTTCCAAGATGTATTCATTTCAGGTGCCTTCATTTTGACAGTTTCACATCTAGCCTAGACATGGAAGAAGAAGAAGAAGCAGGAAAATATGGAAGGGTGGGTCATTTATTTTTCTTGCTAGACTTGTTTAAACAATTGGGTTTAGAAATCCTTGCTCATCAACTGCAAATTACTGGGGGGACATAGCAGCATATTCCTACCTACCTGCTTCCCCGCCTCTGAAGTATACTGTAAAAGGCACAGTTCAGGACCTCATTTTAATTGTCTAATGCCATCAAGATGGGAGCACTGGAGGGATGTATGCAAACCCCCAGTGAAAGCTGCACAAAACTTTCCTTTATGGTTTCTGTGCTACATCCACACATTAGAAAGATGTAATAGATTTGAAAAAATAACTAGGGATTGCGATGAGGGAGGGGGAACTGCCCTTTTCCACCTCTTCACCTTTTTGTTTTACCTTCAACACTTAACTAAAAGTAGGAAACCAACTGGCACATGCCAAATTAGGTTTGTTTTGAGTTTCTTGGAAAAGAGATCTTTCTTATCCAAAGGGAACACATCTGGGGAGATCAACAATAACTTTGTTCATTTTTTCTTTCATTTTTGTGTGTGCTAATTACTGTGGCTTTTAATTATATGCTTATAGCCAAGGGCCTTTAACCTTAAAGGACCTTTTCTACAAGAAAACTAACGATGTATTTAATTCAGCACCAACTTAATTTGGATCCAGTCGTTTTATTTTGAAGCAGCAGTTTTTCCCCTCGAACAATTCACAGGTAAAAAAACAATGTCGACACTTTTAAGTGATTATTTTACTTGTGAGAACTAGTAATATATTTAAGTACCATTGCTTTACAAATGTGTTATTGAGGGAAGGAGAAACAAGCCGGAAAGGAAGCAAGAAAAGAGAGACCGACCCCTGATTTTTCCCAGGCTTAGAATCTACAAAGTTTTCATTGTTTTTATTTTTATTATTATTATTATTAAATTTTGAGCAAATGTTGAGAGTTAATTCTATTTCTGACGTCCTTTTTTTGTTTCTGCTGGTGGGGAAACTATTGCTTTTTAATTAATTTCATCACTGCAACTGTTAGAACTGCAGAAAGAAAATTAACCTTCGGAAGGAGAGCGACGGTGTCTCGCCTGAAAAAGTGAGAAATACGAAGAGCGACTCCAAGTGAGAACTTTTGCTGGGATAATTTATTGGAAGGCGAAATAAAATATTATTGCTCTGTCTGTCCGGATTGCCGCTGAAATGCATCAATTCTCATCCTGCAGACATAATCCAATGATTTGTTTATTTGGGAGTTCTGAATTATTAACACCGTCGGTTTTATTATAAGAAGGTTTGGCGGGATTATTTCTTTAATTTCCCACCCCCTCTCCAGTTTATTAAGTTTCCATTGATTTCGGAGACATCTTCCTGCCCCCTAAAATGCAAGAAAATGAATAAAAAACTCGAGCCTTCCGTCCACCAAACTCCTTAATTTCTTCAAGAAATGCTAGTTGTAAGTGGCACCTGGAATAAATTATTCAGCCTGGGCTCAGCCGACGAAGGAAAGAGATATTAGAAATGAAATGTTCTCCGTACCTGTCGATCTGTATAAGCCATGATGGCGAACCTTGGCACTCCAGATGTCCTTGGACTTCAATTCCCAGAAGACCAAGCACCCTGTGAATCCACACGAATGGGTTTACTGCAATTCATCCGGCCCTTGTCGCTCCAGGAAGCAGAAGTAAAACCTGCGCTTCCGGGAGTGACGGATGAATTGCAGCAAACCCATTCGTGTGGATTCACAGGGTGCTTGGGCTTCTGGGAATTGAAGTCCAAGAACATCTGGAGTGCCAAGGTTCGCCATTACGGAAAGGCCTCTTCTCCGCGGCAGAGTTTTTTAAGCCAGGAGGGCAAAAGCCCCGTAAGCGCAAGGGAGAAGCTCACCTCAGTAAAAGGGGACGCTTGCTTTTGTGTCTTGGTCGGGCCACTGCCTTAATGGGAGACAAATTCCGTCGAAAGGTATGAAGTCTCTTTCCATACCGGTAGAAGTTTTTGCGCTGCTAAAGAAACATTAAAGAGCATGAATGGACGCGTCGCCCAGCGCTTTGGCAGGAGAATTCCCCCACCCTTAAAAAAAGTTCCTACCCTTTCGTGGTGTTAGGGTTTGGGGATCTGAAATATGTTTTAAAAATGAATGTTTTAAACAGAAAAGAGCCAGAATCTTGGACAACCTGGAGGACTGTTGAGAGAAAGGTAGTAGGGGATTGTCTTCAACTACTGAGGGGCGGAAGGTCAGCAGTTCGATTCCCAAGTACTGCAGGATGGAATGAGCTCACGTCTTTGTCCCAGCTCCTGCCAACCTAGCAGTTCGAAAGCAAGAAATTGCAAGGAGATACATAGGGACCACTTCGGTGGGAAGGTAAACAGCGCTCCGGTGTCTAGTCATGCCTGCCACATGACCACGGAAACGTCTGCAGAAGCAGACAGCGCTGGCTCTTCGGCTTTGAAACAGAGATGAGCACTGAACCCTAGAGTCGAATACGACTGGCTTTCGAGCACGGGAAACCTTTACCTTTACCTATACACTGGCCAAACCTCGAATGTAGGTTTTTATTTTTAAGCAGGCGTATTGGTTGTTAATATTTGGTCTTCCAAGGTTTCAAGACAGCAACTGAGAAAAGGGGCCTAAGTTAACTCAGAATAGCACCCCCCACCCCCCACCCACCCGTAATGGGGTCTTGCTTGCCCTCGTTTTGAAGTGAAGTGAAACTACCTATGTGAGTGAGTGTCTAAGAATATTAAATCCAAAGTCTAAAATTACCTAGCCATACCACATTTCCTTCCCATGGTGTATGTTCCTTGGGGGTGGGGTGGGGATTGGAGGGAAAGATTTCCTCCCTTTGAACAAAATTAGAGGCAAAATCAACAGTGACTTCAAAAGCAAGGCCCAAGCAGAATAAAGTGCTGGTGAAGATAATTCCTCCTCCTCTTCCTCTTCCTCCTCCCATGCAGCAACCTTGGACACGATGTTCATCTTAAAATAAATAGATAAAATTTGAAATGTTACTCAACATCTTGAAGTGGCAAACCTGTTAAGCATTCAGCTCAACTTTAAATGAGTTGAGAGAAGACCCATTGAAAATAAGCGCTCTAAGTTGCTGGTGAGGAACTCCAGTCTTATTGGTTTCAATGGGTCTTTTCTAAATACCTCCAGCAAGGGGATGGATAAAATATAATTACAGGCCACTCAGGGACTATTGACAATTCTAGGGAAGGAAGGAATGGTCAAGTTAAGGTTCAAGACTTCAACTTTAGAACCAACTTTTAAACAATTTGTGTTTGAGCACATTTACTCCAGACTGGGGTGTTTTTGTTTGTTCTCTTGGAATTGTTAATTTAACCTGGTTATAGATTCAGTGCATGTATATAAGAATGTTTGTAATTAATTTGTATTGAAATAATGGACACATTTTTCTAATAAAGATGATCAAGAGAGGATTGTGAATATAATCAAGTATGTTAACAACTATGAAAGGGGGGAGAGCGACAAGAGTGTAAACAACACTCAAAACATTCCCACGTATTATTCCGCTTGCAGCTGTTGTCCCAAAGAATGATGGCACATCATACGCGGGATATCAGCGGCACAAAGTAAAGCAGTTTTAAACTACGGATGCTGAAACCATGTCCTGTGCAGATCTATCCAAATGTCAGCAAATGCGTAAAATCACTACAGCCCTGCCCTTTGATTCTTTCAAACTAATGCTCAGAACAAAGTGAAACCCTTCAGCTGCAATTCTGACATGACTTTATTGTGCCTAAAAACCCATAGACCCCCAGTTGGACCTACTTCTGAGTGACATTTATAGGATTGCACTGTCCATTGTTGTTCACAAAGACCCTCAGTTGGGTGAGTTTACCATTTCTGGTCTTGGAAATGTAACACTGTTACATGACAGACACTGTCTTGAGTGCTAGCGCATCCTTTCACCTCTGAAGAATACTTTCTTTGCAACTTATGAGCAATGGGAAATTATGTAGAAACAACAAAACTAAGTATTTAAGCAAGCTTAAGATCTCATGAAGCCTTAGGAGTACAATGCCATCAAAATTAAGATAGATTTAAGTTCATCCGTTTTTAATGCCAGTATTTGAAATTGATAAGTCTCTTGGTTAGATCATGGAAATTCTGATCATCCAAGTTATGTTCTACAACAAATGTTTATACTGAAGATATCTGGCTGGAAAATTTATGACGCATAAATTTTCTTAGTCTTTAAACTGATGGAACTGGAACACTGCTGGTTTTACTGCTACAGACTAGGCAGATTACAGAGCTGTTCTTTTGAAATACTGAAATAAATACTGTTTTAGAACTGATCAAGAACACAAGTCTTGTTAACTAATGGGATCCCTTGTTCTTGACTGGCTATCCAAAGGATTAGTATTTCTGTTCAGAATCTGGTGTGTTTGAAATGATTGATAGATAGAGCATCGGTTTAGACTATAACATGTTCAAATGAGGTAGTTTCCCCTAAAACTGCCTTTCTCTTTGTTTATCAGATCCCCTAAAGATTACCTACTATATAACAAAATTAACAAAGTAATGTGGGCTATATGGGGATGGTGGGCATTGTAGTTGAACACATCTGGAGGGTACAGGCTTTTTTCATTTTTATAGCAGCAGTCACAGAATTTTCCAAAGCTCCGGGCAAATTTTGGTCACTGCTGATCTGGGACCATAGTTACAAATAGGATATAGAACAAAAATCCATTAAGAAAAGAGCCAGATTGTGTGGAGATCAAAGTTAGAAACTTTCCACGATACAGAAAGTGATAAAACATGCTGTTCAGATATAATCTAAATGGAAAGGTAATATTTACACAGCAAAGGGAAACATAACATGTTCAGTAGTCAGTGGAATGTTAAAAGTGAAGGAAATAGGAAATCCTCAGCTGAAATTTGGCCTATGACTTGAATGCTCTCATCAGAAGGATTTAGATGAGTCAGCTGCAGTCCCTCACAACTGCAATATGAGGAATGGAGACAATAATGACTGCTTACCTTCCAGGGTTAGCGTAAGGGAGCCCTCCCTGCCATGGCCCCCCTCAAATATTTTGGATTATAACTTCCATTATCTACAACTATTGGCCCTGCTGGGTAGCATTGATGGGAGTTGTGGTGCAAAATTCTGGAGGGAATAACTTCACTGAGGAGTAGGTACCACAGTGCACAGAGAGCATTCTGTATGATTGAAAGTTATGAAGTTTGCATTTTAAGGGTGGGACATTAAGGAGAGTCTTCCCAACTGGTTTATGAGAAGGTGACAAGACTCTCTTGGCAATTTCAAATCTAACAAGACTCCTGTAGCATAAGCTTCGACAAGCTGACACCTGTTTCATCAGATGCTCTGGATGAAGTCTAGGGAATCATTGGTTTAGTTTTTGGTTACCCGAGTATCAACTCCTAAACTTCTTCTGTATCTAGGCCAGATGTGAAACTGCCAAAATGAAGGCACCCTTTGGTGAGTTCACTCTGCAGTTCCTTTCACCTGCCCTAGTGTGAGAAAGGTTAGCTGGCAACACAAGGTTGCCATTACCAGGGTATGCCTGGTTGTGGTTCAAGAATACCACAGTCTTCGAAGAGGCTCTTTCTGTGTACCCCAACTCCTAAACTGAAACATATTTAGCTGAGCATAGTGTTCCGTGTGCTCCGGTGTCTAGTCATGCCTGCCACATAACCACGGAAACGTCTGCAGAAGCAGACAGCGCTGGCTCGTCGGCTTTGAAACAGAGATGAGCACTGAACCCTAGAGTCGGATACAACTGGCTTTTAAGCAAGGGAAACCTTTACCTTTACCTTTACCTAGTGTTCTCTATCTAGCAAAAACGCTGAAAAGGCTTGCTGTAAGCCAGAACTGACCTGATGGTGCACATTTCATATTCTTCAAACCTGCTGATGCAAGACCGTCGGAGCTTAAGTATTCTTTTAAAAAGTCCCCTACATAACTCGCTTTAAGTAAAAATGAATTTTTCCTTTTGAAGAATGTGCTTTTCGGAAGGAAGAAGGTGTCTCAATCTAAAAGTTATGGGGAAGAAGAAGTAACCCTTCTCAGTGGAATAAAAATGCTATCAACTAGTTTAAGGGGCATTTATTTTCAGACTTTACCATTATTTGCGAGTAAATGCTACTACTTTTTCTAGACAGACACGAGAGTAAATTTATATACAATCGGTTCACCTAATAACCTGTCTATGGTGGAAATGTACGCATATTTCTTCCCATATATGTGTTTCAGGGAGGAAAGAAGAATGAATGAAATTCATTAAAAATTAAGTGCCAATAGAAATGCCGAAAGCTGAATCAGGTGAGACAAAACTATCTGAAAAGAGAAGAAGAAGAAGGGAAAGAAGATGAGAAAAAGAGGGGGAAAGAGGAAAAATCCTTCCTCCGCAGGCAGGCCAAACTGAACATGAAAAGAACACCATCCTGGCATTTAAAGACTAACATTCTTTCTAAATGTTTAGCATAGGCTGTGGGAAAACTACCGATTTATTGGGAGAAAAATCGGTTTTTTCTTTAAAAGGATATCCGCTCTCCATGAATTCGCGCCTGGTCTCTGACAACTGAGTTACTGGCTTTTTCTTTTTGCACCTTTGGGCAAAAACCTACAACAGGCGCTTCTCCGGAGTAGATAGTCGTGGGAGCGAACAGAAGAGCGAGACCTCAAAAATCAGAAAAGAAGCAGAACCAGACATTTTTCTCTCCCTCAGCAATAATTCAGGTCCATGTATGCACACGATGGAGGATCCAGTCCACGCGTGTCTCCGGCATGTCTGAAAAGTTGCCCTTCACACGCCATCGAAGATCCAGAGGTTCCCAAATTGGTCGTGTGTGTGTGTGTGTGTGTGTGTGTGTGTGTGTGTGTGTGTGTGTGTGTGTGTGTGTGTGTGTGTGTGTGTGTGTGTGTGTGTGTGTGTGTGTGTGACGCCTGGAGTGCTTTGGAGTTTTTTTCTTTCCTTCTTTCTTTCTTTCTTTCCTTCCTTCTTCCCACGCCTCCCCTGCAGTTGCCAGGTCTCCTAACACGGGTTTCTGAGAAGCCACGCGGGCGCTCGTCTGAATCAGCAGTTCCTGTCGTCTGGTTCACCGCCGTCTGTGGAGCCTCCGCATTCCGGATCTTTAGAGGGAGTTAGAAACGCCTGGGTTTCTGAAAGAGAAAGCGGAAACGGATCATCCGGTGATCCCTTTGGAACGTGATCCGACTCTTTCCCTGGAAGGGAAAATCCGTTCAAGTATATATAGAATTGTCTCGCCTGCAAACCTCCTCTTCCCTCCTTTTTTAAAAACTCAATTTATTTATTTTTAATAAATTATCTCTCGGTCTTGTGAGAAGCAACTGAAATGGGTGCGTAAACTTCACTCGGGAGGATTCCTGGCTACCTCGACTAAAGTTTGGAAAGAGTCCTACATCAGGAGGGGACTGGCTTCAGGCTTTATTATTATTATTATTATTATTATTATTATTATTATTATTATTATTATTATTATTATTATTATTATTATTATTATTATTATTATTATTATTATTATTATTATTATTATTATTTCGTGTCAGATATTATTTTGGGTTGAAAGGATTTTTGTGGGAGGAACTCCACTCAGGGAACGCCCAAACGAGGCTCCTTTCATGTCTCCAAGAGCTGGGACAGAGACGGGCACTCAATCCGTCATGCTGTACCCGGGTCTCGAACTGCTGACTTGCCAGCCTTCCAGCTTAACAAGGCGAGCTTCTTAACCACTGAGCCACTGAAGCCTGGCCCGCTAAAGAGCTTGGTCTGCAAAACAACTGGCTGGGAATCCACTGGGGAATCCTCTGTATTTCTTGCCTACCCACGAATTTTGTAAAGGTGAAATTGTGAAAGAGGTCTCCTTTCCTCATTTAGGAAGCACGATGTCTATGATGCCCTGATGAGTTTGATGGGGTATATTTTTAGACTTGCATAAATGTGTTTTTTTCACCTGTAAAAAAAAAAAAGGAGAAGGCTCTAGGAACAGACCAGAAAAGACTGGAACAGTTCTGTGAACAAGATTTTGTTTGAAGGTTTTTCTTGCTTGGCCTGAAAACCAGCAGATCCCTGGGCCTTAGGATTCCAAAGAGATATCGGTTGTGATGAACTTGCCTTTAATTGCTGTTCGCTCTCCACCATCTAGAACCGTGATGGTGAACCTTGGCACTCCAGATGTTCATGGGCTTCAATTCCCGTACATTTTACTTCCGCTTCCAGGAGCGATGAGGGCAGCACGGGCCGAATGAATCACAGTAAACCCATTCGTGTGGATTCATGGGGGCTTGGGCTTCTGGGAATTAAAGTCCAAGAACATCTGGAGTGCCAAGGTTCGCCATCACGGTTCTAGAGGGCCAGGCCACAGAAGAAAGGTCTGTATGACTTCTGAGGACCCTCCCTTTTAACTTTGTTCTGGACTCTTTTTCTCTGATACCTTCACAGAACCCCTTTCTTTCCCAAGGATTATTTATTCAGAGATCAGTCCCTTTCCACTAGAAAATAATACTAAAAAAACAATATCCCATATGAGCCAAATGAACACTGTGTCATGCACAGTGACACAGAAGTAGAGAAACATCTCACAAAGTACAGTGCAGTACACTGAGACTGGGGCAAGCATTAGGAATCCTCAGAAGTCCCATCAAATAAGTATCACCTTTAAATCATTGAACACAGGAGGAGCATTGGGACTTATTTCTGGGTAACTGGAAATAAGATTGCTGTATTAGATATAGCTGTCTTTTATGTTCATTTACAGTGTGACTCCCTCTATGCAACTAAATTTATTACAAATTTTTGCAAACTCAGATAATCGTTTTATACTCTCTTTGGCTAACTTGCAAACACACAACATTTATAAAGGGCTGTGAGTAATTTTTCTATCTCTCAGTTTCCTCTAATACAGGAGTGCCCAAACTTTTCAGGCCATTGGATGGTCACATGGTTCACGGGGCCGATCACTATGGCCCATGGGCTGGATCTGGCCACCAATGTCAATTCATCCAGTCCAAAAAGCCCTCATCGCTCCTAGAAGCAGAAGTAAAACACGCCCTTCACGGGCTGGATGAATTGGTGTTGGGGGCTGGATCTGGTCCATGGGCCTTAGTTTGGGCACCCCTGGTCTAATACCTTCTCCAGCAAGGTGTTACTTATTCTTAAATTTGCCAGCGTGTTCCCACTCTTCCACCCACTTACTTACCCCTTTTAGATCACTAAGAATGCCTGGTGACATACAACATCCCTCTGTGTAGATTTTTGTACTACAGGGATGAGATGGGTTACAAGTTTTACAACAAACAGTGCTGTGATAGAGAATTCAGATGTGAATGTCTACCTGAACAATAGACTTCATTTGGCATTTCATAGGATCTGTGGTCCTGCTGACATGAAGGAGGAAATTGCATCTCTATAGTAGACCTGTAATGACTGTGGTGGCTTAGTAGTTAAGATGCAGAACTTGATGACTGGAAGGTTGGCAGGTCAACAGCTCGAGACCTGAGTGCTTGCATGATGGAGTGAGCTGCTGTCTCTGTCCCAGCTCCTGCCAACTTAGCAGTTCAAAAGCAAGAAATAGCAAGTACTGTAGATAAATAGGTGGGAAGGTAAACAGTGTCCCATGCCCTAGTCATGCCTACCACATGTCCATGGAAATGTCTGCAAATGCAGACAGCATTGGCTCTTTGGCTATAAACAGAGATGAGCACTGAACCCTAGAGTCAGATACAATTGACTTTTGAGCAAGTGTGACCTTTACCTTTACTAGTAGTCCTGTTTTTATCTTTAAAAGTAAAATCACCAAGAGAAGAAGAGCCACATTTTTGAAGTGTGTGTAATATTGGGCCTAGCTATAAATTGATCCTAAGCACTTGGGAAAAAATGTGGTGGAAAAATATCTCATAGTAGCTCACTCCAGAGCTTTTGTATCAAAACTCTAATTTTTAGAGCTTTTCACTATTGGTGCCTAATGCAGAACATATTGGTGAGGATTTAATAATCTCAAATCAGAGCAAAATTCCCAGAGATCATTTTTAAACTTAAAAAGTGCCATATTTCGAAACCACAACAGATCCAAATGAATTACATAATATTTGACCTGACACCCCCAACTCCCATGTAATTTTCCATAATTCAGATGGCAGACCCCCTCCCCCCCTCAAGGATCACATAATTGTTGAATGGCCCCTTCTGCCTGCAAGACTGTAGTCATCTATAATTTCAGGCACTATGAATGGAGTTTTAAATATGCTTACTCAAACAGGAATCCCATGTAAGTAAACAAAACATTCTTTATTATATGGGAACATCCCCACTGAACACAGTGGGAGTTACTTCTGAATAATCATTTGTAGAATTGGGTCTGTGCTGGTGTAAACCTATACTTATGTACTGGTAAGGCAGTTCCACTGCACAGTATTCTGGAGTCAATCTGCACTCAATTTCTCCATAATAATCCCCACACCCTCACAACAGATCCTCTGATTCAGTCCACAGCTAACTACAGTTTCTTTAGCTCAGGGATTCTCAACTTGTGGCCCGTGGGCCGGATTCTGCCCAAGGCACTATTTCATGCCCCCCCCCCACCAACTCCACCACACCAGGAAGTGCCATATGGTGGAGGAAGGGCAAAATGGCTGTCTGGCCCCTGAAGCTGTCTGAGGGAGTCTGACCCAGCCCCTGGCTTAAAAAGGTTGAGAACTCCTGCTTTAGCTAGATGTTGACCTTTTGATTATAGGAATCAAACCAACAAGCTCATTCCATGAGCTTAAGTTGTATTGCTGTTGTTGAAGTACATTATTGGAAAGTGCTTTGAATTACATTGTTTGCAAAACAGAAAGTTAAATTATCAGTGAAACAAACAAAATCATTGCTTACTTCTTACCTTACATATCAGAGGGGGACAGGGAAATGAGAATGCTTCATGGTGGAAGCAAAGTTGCTGGAAAATGGAACCAAGGAATGGGAAGCCTTTAAAGAAGGATTACCGTATTTTTGGACCATAAGACGCACCCAGTTTTTAGAGCAGGAAAACAAGAAAAAAATTCTGAACCAAATAGTACTGTATGTAACTTGCACACCAACCAGTGGTGGCACTGCAGGGGAAATGGGCGGGCAGGCCAATTGCACTGAGGCAGGAAGCGATACTCTAGCCTAGACTCTTGCTCTCCCTGCAACCAGGAAGCATGGCTTCCCCCTCCATTTTGACGACATGGAGCAGGGGCAAAGGAACAGGGACACATGGAGCAGGAACAAGAAAGGTAAATGAAACCCTTTCTTTTTATGCACAGGTTTGGTTTCCCACTTAAATGCATTGGGAACATACAACAGATACAAGAAATTGATTTCCAATGCATTTAAATGGGAAATTGTGATTTGCGCCCTCTTGTGGCCACCTGTGGTAATGGCCCGCCTCTCCTGAAGCTGCATCAGACCAGCTGTGGCGATGGCAGCGGCAGAGGTCTTCTTCAGCCAGCTGCGGCTGTTGTAAAATACATACCTGTAAAGCGCAGCTCCTGAGATTACGGGACCTGCACAGAATGTTTCTGCGCAGGTCCATTCTACGCATGCATAAAAGTCTTCTACACATCCCCTTCTGCACAGAAGCCTTCTACGCATGCGTAGAAAGGACCTGCACAGAAGGGATGTGCAGTAACTCCTTTCCCCCCCACTGCCAAATTACAGGGTAGTGGCAGCTCCGGGTGGGAAAGGAAGAAAATCGGCGCGGAAATACAGTAATACCTCATACAAAGTCCGCTTCATACAACATCGGATTCATACAACATCGCCTAATTCCTTGAAAAAAGTTGTCTCATACAAAGTCGTGTGACATTGTATGAGGCATTGGGGTTTTCCCAGGTTGCATTGTGCCTGGGCAGTATAAAAGGCAGGACACATGCGTGCATTGCTCTTGTGGGTTTTGCATGAGGCGAAGAGTGTTTAGGAGTGGTTTTGAGCACGATTTTGGATTTTTTTGAATTTTTTTCATCAGAATTTTTAGAAGCATTCCTGGGATTTTTGCAGCATTCTTCAGGTTCTTGGACAATCAGGGTTGTTTGACATGTTTTTGTAATGTTTTTAGCTTTTGCACAATGATTTCTTAAAGTTCTGTCAGTTTCCTGTCTGCTTCCTTGACTTTGCCCTGAAGTCTGTGCTGTTACAGTACAATGTATCTCTATGGAAACAACGTTGTACGAGGCATCGCGGCAAGGATTTGGATGTTGTATGAGGCATCACAGCTAGGATTTTGCATGCCTCATACAAAGTCCAAATCCATATAAAGTCCAAACTTGTGGAACCAAGTTTGGACATTGTATGAGGTATCACTGTACGGGAAATCACGGCCGACCCGGGATACTTGACATTTTTTTATTTAGATTTAGCTTTTTTTATAAAAGGGCAAAGGGGGTGAGATTTGTTTTTTATGTAGGGGGAAGGGGATTATGTTTAAATGTGGGGAAGGTGGAGATTGAGCGATACATTTGATTTAAAAATGAAGAACATCAAAGTAGTTTCATGGAATGTGAAAGATGCTGGGTGTTCAATTAAATGTAAGAGATTGCAAGCAGCTCTCAGGAGGGATAAAGCGGATATAATTTTTTTGCAGGAGACGCACCGGTGTCTAGTCATGCCTGCCACATGACCACGGAAACATCTGCAGAAGCAGACAGCGCTGGCTCTTCGGCTTTGAAACAGAGATGAGCACTGAACCCTAGAGTCGGATACGACTGGCTTTCGAGCAAGGGAAACCTTTACCTTTACCTATAATCTTTAAAATGATGATTAACTGGTGAACCGTGGCCCAGAGAGTGTACTAAGTGCAGAGAAGAGATTGTCTGGCTTTTTCAAGCCCCTTGACTCTCTTGCCTTGGCTCTCCTTTGTCAACTTCACCTTGGAATTGCAGTGTGTTGTGGAAGACTTTGTTGTTTAGTCCCAGAGTGTCCTGAGGGGAGAAGTCAGAATGTGTTTGGGTGGCTCAACTAGACAGACCTAACTAACTGAAAGATAGACGGCAAGGGATCAGCTGGGAATGGAGGTGTCACTTGTACACAGTCACTTTGGTGATCAACACTTGAATGATTTATGCCTTTGACTTTAATTATATTTCTGTGACAGGTGGCACTCCCCTGGACAAACGTTAGCAGAGGTCAGCCAAGATGAAAGGTCCGTTTATCAGTCCTGAAATACAGCAGACACTTGCTACAAGGCTCAGGCAGCAGAGAGCATTCATTTCCCCTTCCGTCTCCTCCTCAGCCCCCAGGAGGACTTATGGTGGCCCAGGACTCAGGATGGAGAAAACTAATGTTGCACCTCTTCTGAAACCCAAAGGAAACCCTTCAGCAGCTGCATTTCATCCCTTCCATGTCCTTTCATAGTTAGGTAAAGGTAAAGGTCACCCTTGCTCGGAAGCCAGTCATATCTGACTCTAGGGTTTGGTGCTCATCTCTGTTTAGAGCCAAAGAGCCAGCATTGTCTGCGCCTGCAGACATTTCCATGGTCACGTGGCAGGCATGACTAGACACCAGATTACATGGAACACTGTGTACTTTCCCACTGAAATGGTACCTATTTATTTACTTACAGGTTGGCAGGAGCTGGGACAGAGGCGGCAGCTCACTCCATCGTACAGCACTCGGGTTTCGAACTGCTGACCTGCCAACTTTCCAGTCATCATGTTCAGCATCTTAACCACTAAGCCACTGTAGTCCCACCCTTTCATAGTTGCTAGGGGGGGAAATAACAAATGCAGAGAAAGATTTGGACCATGGGGTGGGATTTCAAAGGAAAATTAACTTTGAGCTATTTGTGTTTGTTAACTTGAGTCCAAGGGAAAGGATAACTTTGTGGTCTTTTAGATATTGTTGGACTGAAACTCCCATGACCCTTCACTATTTATTAGCTGTGTTAGGGCAAAGGTGTAAGTGTTTCAGCTGCAGTTGAGACAAGTAATAGTTAATGGAGAAAACACCCCATTGAATACATTGAGACTTTCTTCTAAATAAACATGTATATAATTGCAAAAGTTGTCAGAGGATGGTCCTTGGAATTTAGCTTTGAAGCCAATGTTTTTGAGTTATCCTGTAGAGTTGTCCCTACTGGATCTTTCTGGATACTTGCCAGACTCCCTTCCCCCTCCAAGGGTAACAGTGAAGAAATGAGAAATAATTTTTATTGCTCTGCAACTATCCAGCCAGTGTAAGGAAATCCCAAGAACTGTAATTCAAAATAGAAACTTCTATTTTTGCCATGGTGCTTCCTATTCATCCAATGCCACATGCACAAATGACTTCCTCCATTGTATTAATAATAATTGTGTGCCATCAAGTTCATTCTGGCTTATGGTGACCCTTTCCAGGTAGGGAATAGACAGAAGTTCCTTCTTCTAAAGGTGTCATGAGATCAAACGGCTTGTCCAAGGCCACACAGGTTGCCTCTTCTCCCAGAAGGCTCAAGTGGGGAATCAAACGCACAACCTCTGGTTCTGATACTTAAACTCTTCTCCTGCTGCTGCTGCTGCTGCTGCTGCTGCCATATCTGAATCCAAATATTGGCAATCATCATGGTGATCAGCCATGAAGACTGTCCTGAGATAATAATGCAGTAACCTTTCATCTGACTTCCGCATCGCAGCATAACACCTGTACCACTGATCCAGTTCCGAGAGTCGCTTTCTGGTCCTGATCCCTTTTTGGCATGAAAAGTCCTCATCAGCCTCAGGCCAGAATTGATGAAGCTGCTGCCTTCCATCAAGATGGATTCAGGTGAGATTTAATCCACTTGGGGACCATCACCCTTCCCTGTGGACTTTGGCACCCAAGCCATTATTCCTCAGGGTTGTCAAGTTAGTTGACCGCTGTCTGACACTCAGCATTGATTCACTGGCAGTATGGTCTACTCTATTACCATAGCAAGATAACGTGGCCAGACTAAGACTCTTAAACCCTAACATACCTAAACATACCTAACCCTAACATACCTAACCAAAACAGCCAGCCACCTACTCCTCTGTCAAAGACCTAAATTGATGCTTAGGCTTTTGAAATTTCGCTCAAGGGGCATCATGGTTCATCATTTGTATCATGGTCTGAAAATCAACCTGAACAGATATATCATAGATCCAAATGTTTTGGCACTGGAGGCAGCTGCTTTTTTGAAAAGTAAGTAAATGAGGGTGGGTGGAGGGGAGACTCTTGCTACTCCTGCTTCTTTTCTAGTTGTTGGTGATAAGATGTCTTGGCCATCCTTAAAGTCAGGAGGGGCTCCACTGAAGCTCTGAATCAAAGTGAACAGAATCATTTCAGAGCCCATACCTTGACAAACTTGAAAAGCTTTCTGAATAAGGAAGGAATAGCAATGATGCCAAGACATCAAGACCCTATCTGGGCATCCAAATGTGGATCTCTAACTCTCCCGCTGGGCCATGTGATTTGTCAATTTCTCCTACACAGGCTTTGCCTTCTACTTTCTCCTCTCCTTCCACCTAATTATCCTGCATCTGTCTAGACAGGAGAACTCTTTATCATTGTACAGTAGAAAGTGATTCTGTCACTGAACTTATAAACAGGGACAAAGTCTTTCAGAAAAAAATGTAGTAATAATCATGCACAGAGACACCATGGCTTCCAAGACTTCAGCCTCGAGCAATCTCTGTGCTTGGTTCTTCCTTACGCTCATTCTTCCTTGGGAATCTCACTTACTTCACCTCCTTGGAGAAGACAACACAACTTGAGCGGGCCTCAGGACCATCCTTGTTTAAATGCTGAAGCTGGGAGAAACTTGAGTCACTAAATCCAAGAGTTGGAAACCTAATTATTATTATTCTGTGTCTAAGCCAGAGTGCCAACATGAAGGCACCTTTTGGAGAGTTCATTCTGCAATTCCTTTCACCCAATGGTGGGCATCAGCAGGTTCACACCGGTTCGTAAGAACTGGTAGCAGAAATTCTGGCTGGCCGCGCCCATCCAAGTTTTGAAATAAAGTAGTCCTAATTTGGGTGCAATGCAGAGATTTCCCTCTGGCCATGCCCACCATACCACGCCCACAGTGTGGTAGTAAATTTTTTTGAGCCCACTACTATTTTCACCTGACTTAATGTAAGAAAGATTAGCCAGCAACACAAGGTTGCCGTTACCGGGGTATGCCCAATGTGGTTCAAAAATACAACAATCTTTGAGGAGGCTCTTTCTGTGTACCCTGGAAACCTAATTGACAATGCAAAGTGAATGGTTGGAGGACAGAAATGTCTCCTTCACTGGCCAACTAAGAGAAGTGCAGCACTACTGTATTTTATGATCAAAAGGACTGAAAAGAGAACCATATATGCCATCAATTCTGAAGCTGTCCAGAATGCTTCTTGAAAGGCAAATTTAAGGCAAATTGTTCCCTTGTTTCACAGTAATATGAGCGTCTACAGCAGGGGTGCCCAAACCTTTTGACCCACAGGCCAGTCACATGGTTCAGGCGGCTGGTCACTATGGCCCGGGGGCTGGATCTAGCCCCCAACACCAATTCATCCAGCCCATGAAGCCATCATTGCTTTCGGAAGCTGAAGTAAAATGTGCCCATATGGGCGCGTTTTTACTTCCGCTTCCGGGCACGATGAGGGCTTCGTGGGCTGGATGGATTGGTGTCAGGGGCTGGATCCAGCCCCAGGCCGTAGTTTGGGCACCCTGGTCTACAGGGTGGTTTTTTTGTGAGGACAGAAAAAGACTACATCACAGTACATAATTCACACACATATCACATGCCACAGGAATCATGTGCAACTGCCTGTGTGCATGAAAATGGTAAAATTCAGATTGCAAAGAGGCGGGATAAGTGTCCCCTTGCACCTTCTGCCTAGCATTAAAAGACAGAACTATAAAAACTCAGTTCCAGTTATCCTAAGTAAGGTTGATGGTACTCTATAATATTCACATGCGCTTTTAAACAAGCATAAGCCCCAGACATGAATACAAAATATGGAAGCTTGTTTCATGCATTTCCCAGAATTAATTGCCCCCAGGAGAAGAGCATATGTTTCAAATTCACTGAAATTCCTGATCTTTGAACACATTCTACATGGCGCTCATTGGTTCTGTTCTCGGTCGCTTCTGATTGGGTACCTTCTTCTGTCCTGTTATATATCAAACAACCCAGGATGGTAGTTCTGACTCTCTGCGAATCAACTTTCACTGTTGGCTTCAACAAGAAGGAAGGTAGTGGATGACACCAAATATGGTCTCTTCACTGCGAACTCTTATTGATTTGACCAGAATTTATGCTCAGGAATAATCTTTAGAAAAGTAACCCTACAGTGCAATCCCACTCTTTACTGAGTTTTCTCCCAAGTAGGGCTGCATGAAACTGAAGCCTTTGGTTGCCTTCTCAAGCTGCTAGCTGCAGTCCAAGCCACTGAAATCAAGAGATGTTAATTTTACCATTGACTTCAATAGGATACGGCTTTATGTCCACAGGCTTTGGGATTTCCATGGTGGTTTAGTGACAGTAGGGACTGAGGTGGACTAGGAGTTACGACACTGAACTTGATGACTGGAAGGTCAGCAGGTCAGCAGTTCGAGACCTGAGTACTATGTGATGGAGTGAGCTCCCATCTATGTCTCAGCTCCTGCCAACCTAAAGTAGATAAATAGGTACCACTTCGGTGGGAAAGGTAAACAGCATTCCATACACTCTAGTGTCTAGTCATGCCTGCCACATTGACCATGGAAATGTTTGCAGATGCAGATGGCGCTGGGTCTTTGGCTATAAACAGAAATGAGCACTGAACCCTAGAGTCAGATATGACTGACTTTCGAACAAGGGCAACCTTTACCTTTAGTAACAATGGTTTAAATCAGTAGACATAAATAGTTAATAATATATCCCAATGCCACTCACTATAGTTACTTCTCATTAAGTTTGTTTACATTACATCGCACCTCTCCTTTGCACCTGATTCCTGCTCCAAGGTAGAGAGCTCCAAAGTAACTTACCTCATTTCTGGTTCATAATCCTTTTGAAACCTTCTGTCCCTTTCTTTTGTTTACTTCTGGACAACATATATTGGAAATAACAATGTTTGGCCATTCATTCCACAGTCTCTTAGAGACCCAGAGACATGAGTCCCAGCAAGGCTCTTGGTTTAACAGACACACACTTTTCAGATTTTCAAGAGTTAAAACGAAGGAACCTCCTATCTTAATCTAAACTCATTGATAGAAATAGAGACTCCTGTCATTCTGGAAGTCTCATTTTTTTTTCCTCTTCAGTCCCCAGGCCTGGTTTTAGCTCCCACTTCCACTTAGAGGTAAAGGCAGCTATGAAGGAACCAATGAATAAGAAGCGTAAATACAGTCTCCAAAATCCAGGGGCTTTTCCTTTGTTTTGGTGGGAGCGGAATCTGGTTCGGTTGGTAAGTGAACATAGTACAGACTGTTTGCACAACTGTTATCTGGGGGGAGGACCACTGAGAACAGATTGATCCGGATCTGCTTTACATCTGATCCTCAAAATATTATCTTGGTGGCCCTTAATCTGTGCATGTCCCCAGCGGTGTCTGACTTCGAAAGGTTTGTGAGCCACCACCTGAAAAAAATTGATTGATTCATTTCTAAGGTAGAAACCATTCGGCACGCTCATCCTATGCACTCTTAGCAAAGGTAAAGGTTGCCCTTGCTTGAAAGCCAGTTGTGTCCGACTCTAGGGAGCAGTGCTCGTCACCTCTGTTTACAGCCAAAGACCCAGCGCGGTCTGCCTCTGCAAACATTTCCATGGTCAAAGTGGCAGGCATAGCACACAGAACGCCATAGCACACAGAACGCTGTTACCTTTCCCTATTTATCTACTTGCAATTTTTTTTGCTTTCAAACTGCTAGGTTGGCTTGAGCTGGGACAGACGGCGAGAGCTCACTCAAACTGCTGACCTGCCGACCTTCCAGTTGTCGAGTTCAGCGTCTTAACCACTAAATCCCTTAGGGAACTTCAAGATTGGGCTGCCAAGAGCCCTTTTACTCCCGGGGCTTTTTCAGGGGCGCTGGGCTGGCAGGATTCAGCGCTGGCACACCTGGTCTCGGCTGCTTGCGAGGCAGGGAGCCTCGATTCCTGTCGGCAGCCCCAGACGACCCAACGAGCAGCTCCGGGGCCTCCCCTCGAGTACGGCAGCCCTTCCCTTGGAGTCTCGGCTGAGAGACGAGCGGCCCATTCCGAAGCCGCGACGGTCGAGCTTTCCGTCGACAACAAATCATCCCGCGGACGCTCGGCGTCGTGGCGCAGTGGCTTTATTTTACTTAGACAGGGGGTGGTGGGGTGGGGTGGGGGGTAGAGACACTGACTCCATCTGCCATGAGATATAAGAGGCCTAGAGGCGCAGTGGTTAAAGTGCTGTACTGCAGCCAAAAGATTGTGAGTTCAGTCTTGAAGTACCAGGGCTCAAGGCTGACTCAGCCTTCCATTCTTCCGGGAGTCCCGGGGGCCGGTCCTTTCTCTCCCTCCTCGGCGGCGCAGTGGTTAAACCGCTATAAAGGTAAAGGTTTCCCTTGCTCGACAGCCAGTCGTATCGACTCTACGGTGCAGTGGTCATCTCTGTTTCAAAGCCGAAGAGCCAGCGCTGTCTGCTTCTGCAGACGTTTCCGTGGTCATGTGGCAGGCATGACTAGACACCGGAGCACACGGAACGTTGTTTACCTCCACACCGAAGTGGTCCCTATTTATCTACTTGCAATTTCTTGCTTTCGAACTGCTAGGTTGGCAGGAGCTGGGACAAAGACGGGAGCTCATTCCGTCCTGCAGTACTCGGGAATCGAACTGCTGACCTTCTGCCTCCCAGTCAGCGTCTTAGCCGCTTGAGCCACTGCAGTCCTTGACCGCTATGCCGCAGCCAAAAGGTTGTGAGTTCAATCCTGACCAGGG
This sequence comes from Bradypodion ventrale, assembly GCA_035047345.1. NCBI lineage: Eukaryota > Metazoa > Chordata > Lepidosauria > Squamata > Chamaeleonidae > Bradypodion > Bradypodion ventrale. The sequence goes on from JAWDJE010000003.1 coordinate 76,685,633, forward strand.
CTCGATGTTGACTCACCCTTCCATCCTTCCGAAGTCTGTAAAATGAGTGCCCAGCACATCGAGGGCAAAATGCTAATTAATTAATTAATTAATTATTGCTATGGCGATAGGTGTGGCCATATAAATCTAAATAAATAAATAACTTGTGAACTGCCCAGAGAGTACACTAAGCGTTACGGGGCGGCATAGAAGTGTGATTACTATTGCTATTGCTATTGCTATGACGGTGGGGTCCACGCCTTAGGCGCGTGCGCGTGCTTGGGTAGTGGGCCCAATCGTGTATCAAAGCAGAGGAGGGCGAAGAAGAAAAAGAACGACCCCTCTCGGCAAAGCTCTCAGAAAGGAGCCTAATTTCCACATTTCCACCCACCCACCCCAATAACTCCTCCTCGCAGTATTTGCGATGATATATAATCCAATATGGGCCTTTAAAAATAGGTCAGGGCATAAAGCAGGAGTGCCCAAACTATGGCCCGTGGGCCGGATCCATCCTCAATGCCAATTCATCGGGCCTACAAAGCCCTCGTCACTCCCGGAAGCAGAAGTAAAACGAGCCCATGCTGCACATTTTGCTTCCGCAGGGCTTTGCCAGCCAGATGAATTGGCGGCAGGGGCAGGGGCTGGATCCGCCCCTGGGCCATAGTGACCAGCCCCCCTGAAACACATGACCGGCCCACAACCCAAAAAGTTTGGGTACCCCTGGCATAAAGAGCCTCCCAGAGAGCCATAAAGTGGGTGGGCAAGGGCACATTTGGAAAGGAGAGGAAGCCCTTGCCTTTCCATGGGTCCCTTCTTGGACGGGGAGGGCCGTCCACACGAAGACTGGCCAAGAGCACCTCTGGATTCGGAGACGGCAACGCTAGATGGCCTTAAGGGTGCCGAAGGAGGGAGGAAAGAAGCGGCCTCCCCAAGGCCGACTTTAACGGGCGGGGTGTGTGTGTGTGTGTGTGTGTGTGTGTGTGTGTGTGTGTGTGTGTGTGTGTGTGTGTGTGTGTGTGTGTGTGTGTGTGTGTGTGTGTGTGTGTGTGTGTGGTCGAAGGGTCACAGTCTTCACCGCAGAGCGCACTCGACACGCTTTAATTCGCATTGCTTAATCCTCAATAACGATGGCAAGGGTGCCTACGAGCCCCAGTTAAAGGAGGCCCGTTGGATCTGTGTAGGTGCTGCTCGGTGGTTGATTCAGCGGGGCTGCTCTAGCTGAGAATAATATCAATAACTGTGAGTAAACAAAACAACAACAAAAGACAAAAAACCTTGTGACACCTTAAAGTCTAACTCCTGTATTTAAATGTGAGCTTTCGGGGATCTAGTCCACTTCATCAGATGCTTGATCCACGAAAGCTCACATTTAAATACAGGAGTTAGTCTTTTAGGTGTCACAACGGGGTTTTTTTTTGTCTTTTTTGCTGTTGTTTTGTTTACTCTCTGATATGCTTGCTCAGACCAACACTGGCTACCGCTTCGAAAATGTCAGCAATCTCTGTAATGCCATCGAAATTCCGATTTCTGGGCTCCCTGTCCAGGGTTTTCTAGGTACGTATAGAGTACTAAGAAGGGGTTTGCTCCCCCCTTTTTCTGGGCGTAGTGGAGAATCGAATTTCGAACCTCATAAGCCAAAGTCCTGTATTTTGTTTTCACATTCACTCACATACAGTATATTCAATGCTACCATCTCCGCTTAAACCACAGAAACGAATGGCCAGTGCGGCCAAATCCTCCTCTTTCCCTCTTTTTCAATTTCGCCCCCAAATAAATGGTGTTAAATTGTGTTGCTGAGCAAGTATTCCGGATAAAGTGTTACAGTATCTGGACACGACCCACTTGGATTTCTCAGCAACTCTACCTTCCCTTCCTTTCCCCCTCAATATTGGCTTCTTTGTTCCTGCTGGAACGACGCCGTGTTTTATAGGGGCAGTTAAATATTTGCTGTGGATGTCCAATGCTCGAGGAGATCAGAGAACCCCCCTTCCCTTTTCTAAGAAAGGCGTTAAAATAGTACCCTTCTACTTTTGCGCCTGTTTGCGAGAGGAAGTCTTGGGGAGATTTATTGAATTTTAGCTGTACAGACATGAAGTTTCAGGGACAGATAATAAATAAAAGGCGAGCGAGGATGGGGGGGGGGGGGGATTGTTCTGGAGAATTATATATTTCCATTCACTCCAGCCTAGAAGTGAAACGATGGGGGTCTGAGGTTTGCAGAGGTTGTGGAAGTAAGGGAGGGAGGGTGGTGCCAGGTAGTAGTAATTCGTGGATAGAGCCCCAAAGAGCTCCAGAAGGTGAGACAGGTAGGTGGAAGATTTGCATTCTTGGGGCGCATCTGGCCCTTTCTCCATATATCACAAATAACAACACCCGACTTTACTCAAGTGGAATTCACCCTGGCTGAATCTCAAAGGAGTGATGTGTTTGTACTACTGGTTGGTAAAGATTCAAAGTCCTCCTTGTTCCTGTAACGGGCTTCCACTGAAATTACTGCACACCGTGTTTCTAATTATAAACAAAGAGTCTTGGAAAGAATGCCCATCTCCTGCCCTCTCCCTAATCTTGAAAGCGATCAATCTCCTTACAGATTTAATAACAACGGTACATAAATTTCGGAGAAAGATTCTGCAAGATCAGGGCTCCTGATTTGGAATTGGACGTTGTTATCTTTGCCCAAAACAATTGGATGTTGTTACCTTTTTCAAAGAATTGAAAGGGCTTCTTTCTTTCCTATCCTCCTTTTTTTTTAAAAAAAGGACATTCAAGGGGGAAAAAACCTTTTAAAAAGGCTTTTTAAAAGGCATTCGTCCCCTGGATTTTGGGCGACCCTCTCGTCTGCTCCCAGAGGTTCAGGGAGCTTTTAAGAAAAAGCAAGAAATATCTCGACCTTGCTGGACTCCAAACCTTCCTCTCCGAAGAGCAACGTTTCTATTTAAGCGTTTGAGCAAAGACAGAGAGACTAAAAAAAGGATGGAGGAGGGAGAAAGGGGGTGCGTTTCCTTGTCAGGCTCATCTGGAGTTTTTTTTAAAGAGAAATGAAATATGTCCCTTTCGTTCTTTGGTGGCCCTTTTGCTCTTGAATTATGGCAGAGAAGGATTTAGCTAGAGCTGTAGGGGGACTGTGCCTAGTCGTTCGTTCTCCCTCTGCTGTCCTCTAGGTATTACTAGCGATGATATATCTTGCTAAAGCTTATACCCTGCTCTCTGAAAGCACCATCTTATATGACATGCAAAAAATTTAGTAATATTAATAATAGCAACAGCATCAGTAATCTGACTACCCCCGCTACAAATACCGGAAATAAAAACTGGGCACCAACTACAGAAGCAAAAAAATCGCCATGTTACTTAGACCAGGTACAAATGCTGTTTCCAATGTATAAAACGTGACAGTTTTAAAAAAAGAATTTTAAGAAATATAAGAAATCAGACCAGATATCAGTAGAAACAACTCAACAGTCAACACAAACGAAACACACAAACTGCCCCTCCTCTATCCGTGTGAATAAATGCACGCAAAAATATTATTCTTAAAAATATATTTTCAAAATAAAATTGCAACGCACTACAAAAGTATGTTTCTTTCTTTGTCGTTGTTTACGGTTTCCCAACCTTAAAACAAACAAACAGACCTGTTCTCATTTTCTGTTCATCTTGATTGTCATCTATCCATTTAAAAAAGAAAAACAAGTGCCAGACAAACAGTACAGTTTACGAACTTCGGAAATTATCACATTCTGGAGGAAGGGAAAAGAAAAACCGCGCACCAACAAGATTAAAATAAGCTTTGCAAGGCATAATTTCCCTTACCTGGTGATCTGTTCATTCCTTCTGCTTCTAGTTGGAAATTTAAAAAAAATAAAATAAAAAAAAGACTAATCATCATCATAATCAAAGATGGGGCAGGGGCGATTCGGGGAAGGAAATATTGATTGGGGGTGGGTGGGTTCTGGAGAGTTATTTAATTTTTCCTCCAAGCACACTGCATTATCCTGATGCAATAAAGCCAGGCGGTAATGTAATTTTAAAATATATACGTCCAAGCAAATCGAGGGGACAGAAGATGACAAGTGTATCTCGACATTATAATTCACAAGTGGGCTCCACCTACCCTCCTCCGCCTCCCAATTAATGGCCTAACCAAGTTGCAAGAGCCTGCATTGGCCAGACTTGAGAGGGAGCAGGAAAGAGACGGGCAGAGGGAGAGGGGGCGAGGGGGGAAAAAAAGTGCCACCGAGGCGAAGGGATCGCCTCCCAATCAACAATAACTTGTTAGCAAGAGTCAATTACCTCGCCTCTGCCTCGCGTCCTCTTCTCTCCTCCCTACCCCCCACCCCCCCAAGCCGGAGGACGGAAGGCGCCGGTGCGTTTGCCTGGCTCGGGAAGAAGCAGCAGAAGCAGCAGAAGAAGAAGCAGCACAACCGCCTTTGGGCTTTCTTCGCTTTGGGGGGTGGGTGGGGAGAGACACGGAGAGAGGTGTGCGGTGGGGAAGGCAGATTGTTGTTTTTTGGGGGGTCTCCTAAAAAAAGCAGCCAGCCAGCCAGAAACTAAGTGGGACGCCAGAGCCGCCTCGGTCCCCCTCTTGGCCCGGCCGGCTTGCAGAGCCTTTTGTGCCGTCCGAGGACGGCTTTCCACGGGCGCGTTTCACTCCCTTTTGGGCCCCGTCCTTCCTTGGCCCCGTCGAGTAGAGCTGCCCTTCAGGGGCCCCCGGGGAGCTGGAAGTGGCTGGGGGGGGCCCCGGGGTGCTTTTGCCCTGTCCCCCTCCCTTTCGGGTCCCCTCCCCTCCCCCCCGCCTTGTTTCCCTGCGTTGGTGGTGGGGGTTGCAGAAAAGACAGGTGGGCTGGGCTGGGGGTCACGCCCGCAAAGAGAGCGCGAGGGAGGGAGAGGGACCCAGCCAGCGGGGCTGGTGGTGGCGGCGGCGAAGGCATGACTTCCAAAGAGGAGGGCAAGGCGGGCGCGGCGGCGGAGGAGCGGCGCCGGAGCCCCCTGGACCACTTGCCCCCGCCGGCCAACTCCAACAAGCCCTTGACGCCCTTCAGCATCGAGGACATCCTCAACAAGCCCTCGGTGCGGCGAAGTTACGCCATCTGCGGGACGGCCCACCTGCTCTCGGCCGCCGCCGACAAGCACCCGCCGCCGGCCTTGCCCCTCGCCAGTCGGGCCCTCCTCTCGCAGACCTCTCCGCTCTGCGCCCTCGAGGAGTTGGCCAGCAAGACCTTCAAGGGCCTCGAAGTCAGCGTCCTGCAGGCGGCCGAAGGTAAGGCTCGCCTCGCCCCTGGCGCGCTCGCTCACTTGCCTGCCTGATTGACTTCCTTCCTTCCTTCCCTAGGTCCTTCCTTCCTTCCTTCCCTAGGTCCTTCCTTCCTTCCTTCCCTAGGTCCTTCCTTTGGTCCTGCCTTCATTCCTTCCTTTGGTCCTTCCTTCCTTCCCTAGGTCCTTCCCTTGGTCCTTCCTTCCTTTGGTCGGTCCTTCCTTCCCTAGGTCCTGCCTTCCGCCCTTCCTTCCTTTGGTCCTTCCTTCCTTCCTTCGGTCCTTCCTTCTTTCCTTTGGTCCTTCCTTCCCTTGGTCCTTCCTTCCTTCCTTCCTTTGGTCGGTCCTTCCTTCCCTAGGTCCTGCCTTCCGCCCTTCCTTCCTTCGGTCCTTCCTTCTTTCCTTCCTTCTGGCTGATGGTGAGGGTGGCCGTGGCAGTGACAGGGGAAAGAAGGGGTCGGGCTGGTGAAGAGCATCGGCTGAGTGAGTACTTCGTCCGCCCGCGGTAAGCAGGGCGAGCCATCGGCCCTTGGCTTAGGTAGGCTAGACCTACCCCTGGTGTCCCAGCTAAAGACAGAACAGGTCCATCTAGCCAAGACTCCACCGGGGAAGGGGGTGGGAGAATGTCTTTTAGAGGAAATTTGGATGAGGCCACCAACCATTTATCTCCCAGTCCCTGCCAACACCCTCCCTCCCCCCAACCCCAGACTCCGTATATTTACCGATTAAGCATCCACGCGTGAAATCTGGGAGACTTTTGCATGCTCGTGGGTGTACCCAGGCGACTTCTCCTACCCTCCTCCACTTAAGGGGTCTCTATCCCCCACCCCGCCCCACTTCACCCCACACACAACGTATTAAACTCCCGTTGGCCCCTAAGGCGCAGGGGAAATATGAGGCCTACTTTTTGAGCCTGGAAAGCGCTTGAGGAACTGGGAAAGGGCCTGCGAGTATCCCTAGGTTGTTTGTTTGCTTTTTTTTTTTGGTAAAAATCAAAGTCTTCGTGAAGCGCAGTGAATGGCATCCCAGGGGTTGGTTGAGGTCTCAAATGTTTGTTTAGAGGGTCTGGTATGGCTTGCTGGGGGTGAGAGGGGGTGAGCAGAGATGCCTAGTGGTTTAAGGCAAATCTGTGCTTGGTTTTGCCCTCATCTTGGAAGACAACAGAGAGCGATAGATGGGCAGCGTGGATGTGAGAGCGTGCGGCTCCGTGTGAATTAATGTGTGGGCGACCAGGCATATAAGTGTGTGTGAGAGAGAGAGAGAGAAAGAAGGAAAGAAAGAAAGAAAGAGTGTGAGAGAGAGACTGAAAAGAATTGTTCTGCCTATTTGCAGGAAGGGATGGGATGACTATATTTGGCCAGAGACAGACTCCCAAGAAAAGGAGAAAGTCTAGAACAGCTTTTACAAACCATCAGATCTACGAACTGGAGAAGCGGTTTTTGTACCAGAAATACTTGTCCCCCGCCGACCGAGACCAGATCGCCCAGCAACTGGGCTTGACCAATGCCCAGGTCATCACGTGGTTCCAGAACCGTCGGGCCAAGCTCAAGAGGGACCTGGAGGAGATGAAAGCAGACGTGGAGTCTACCAAGAAAATGGGACCCAACAGCCAGGTGGAGCTGGTCGCCATCGCCGACCTGGAGGAAGCCCCCGAAGGGAGAGCCAAGTCCCTGTCGCCCACCGCCCTCCCCCGCCGCCACCACCCCCACCCCCACTCCAAGCATGGACTGGAAGGCAGTGGCCCCCTCCAGCAGCTCTCCCCGGGCTCTCCGCTCACGGACCAGCCCGGCAGCAGCAAGGACTGCTCGGAAGACGAAGACGTCGAAATTGATGTTGACGATTGAGTGGAATGGGGTTGTTTCCTCTTCTTCCTCCTCCTCCTCTTCCTCCTCCACCCACCCTCTCCCCCGCCCTCGTTTCGCCTCGCAAACAAAAAAACAAGCGAAATAATAGACAAATCTCCCCGCATCTCTCTCACACACCTTCTGCCTTTCCCCGCGTTTCCACACGTTCGCTAGGAGAGAACTGTAGCCCTCCGCGTCAAGACCACGATGGACTTTAGGGAGAACTGAAACTTGGCTTTTCTGGCATCTCTAAACAGGCAATGTGTTGTTGGGCTTTTGTTTTGTTTTTTGTTTTTTTTTCCAACAAAAGCAATAAGCAATACTAAAGTAATTACAATGATGACAATAATAATTATTATTAGTGTACGAATCAATATTCCCGACGGCTGCCCAAAACCGGTAGCGATCGTTTTCTTTTTTGGAACGGTGCAATTATGGAAAGTTTCTGTATAAATATTTAAACATATCTAATGGGGACTTCCATTTTTGAGTTTTTTTAAAAATCGATACAATTTCTTTTGTTCATAAAATAACTGATAACCTTGGAATAAATGCCACCTCTTTGTTAGTCGCTCTGAAAATATTTTTTCCTTTTTTTCTAATATATATATATATATATATATATATATATATATATATATATATATATATATATATATATATATATATATATATATATATATATATATATCACTTCATGTGAGATTTACGTTAGACTGTGAGTAGCAGTTGTTTTCTTTTTCTTGCATGTTGCCTATATGCACGATCTTACTATTTTATTTTGTTTGTTTGGCTGTTTAATTTTTTATTACTCCACTTTATTTTTGCTGGGATACTGTGGGAGGGAAGGGATTCTATCGCAAGTTAAAACATATACACTTTCCCCCCACCCTCAGCGCCTAGGACTATGTCTCTAAGGAGATTCTGCCTCGTTTTACCAATTAAAAGCTATTTTTTACCATTTACTGCTATTGTTGTGCTTTTTTTAAAGGAAGCTGCCTTTCGTATTTTTACATGAAGGTGGTTTTAAGAACAGACCCGAGACTTATTTTTTACTCTTTTTTAGAATTGTTTTGCATGCTACGGAAATAATAAGACGAATAGTACTGCTGATAAATAATAATAATAATAATGATAAAGAACAAATCCGGCCATTCGCAGATGGACTATTAATGCTATGAATACAAATGTACAGAAGTTTTAAAAATGTTTTTCTTTTATCTGTAATTTTTTTAAAGGACTGCTTATTTAAGTTCCTACAGGGACAATGTTCCTTTATAACCTGTCTCTTAGAGTTGTACAGTTAAGACTTTTTTTCCGATACAATAAAACCTTTACAGTTTTAATACGTACTTCTTAAAGGTTTTCTTTGGGAATGAAGGTCCGCAGAAAGCCTGTCTTGTCCGATGCTACGGAGAAAGTTGTTTCCATTACTTGAGGAGTATTTTATACTTTCGCCTAGTGGAGGTTGCATAACCAGTTAGCTGCATATGCGGAGTGTCAACTACCACCAGCAAGAAAAGAGTCCGATTCTGGCCACCACTGTGTTGCTTGGTGTCGCCCCTCCTCCCCGTGGGCCGGCGAGTGAGCGTTGAGTGTGTTACCGAAAGCATCCGTGTGTACAGAGAGATCGCCGTGGAAAGCATGTGCATGAGTATGTGCCTGTGCCCATATCTCTCCCCAATCACAGACTATAGAAATAGGGTCAGTGTGCCCGTGTCTGGTAAAACATAGCAGTGTTCCTTCCGATCTCCTGTGTTTGCACACTTGTATCCCAGGGGACATTCAACAATTACGTGATCCTTGAAGGGGGAGGGGGTCTGCCATCTGAATTACGGAAAAGGGGCGAGGGCGGGGTCAGGTCAAAGATTACGTAATCTATTTGGAGGTGTTGTGCATTAGGCACCAATAGTGAAAAGCTCTAAAAATCAGAGTTTCGATACAAAAGCTCTGGATTACGTAATTTTAAAGGGGGGAGGGGGTCGAGGCTAAAAAGTCGGATTACATAGGGGGAGGGGTCAATTTCCCCCCCAAAATGGATCACATAATTGTTGAATGGCCCCCACGCCTAAATGGCCTGTGACCTGGTATTATTTTCAGAATGGAGGAGTCGATCCCGAATTTTTGGCAGGGTTGACGGCAGAAAGAAGTAACATGCGAGAAGCCTCTTGTTTGGATGAGGCGAGAATGGGAAGGGATTCAGGGAGGCGCATAGAAAGCAGGGGCCTTTAGTTACTCCCGCTCCCAACAAGGCACCCAAAACAAAATAAAAACCAAACCCTCCAGGACTGCCCTTGGGTTCCTTACCACCTCATCTCTGCCAATTGAATTTATACCCCATGTGGGCTGTTCCTTTAAACCCGCCGCCCCCTTTCCCAAGAGCAGCGCCCCTCCTTGCCATGTTGACCCAACAATGTGCGCTTCCCTTTTCTTGGTAAAAAATTTATGTGAGAAACGCCAATCTGGTGCCCGTGGTGGTGGGTTTTTTTTGGGGGGGGGAAGGGGAGAGAAAAATCTGGGTGCCAAGTCTGGGTGGGTGGGACACAGTTGTCTCTTGGACGTTGAGCTGGAGGGGAGAGAAGGGTTTTTTTTTGGGGGGGGGAGGGAGGGGAGTCAGTTTCTCGGAGGCGAAATCAATCTTCCTCCCCTTTGAAAATGGATGGGGTTGTAATTTTTAGCGGAAAGCATGAAAAACCGGGGGACAAATGAGGCCTCTTCTGCCAAGTGACAAGCGACAATGGAGCATGCTCGGCCTCCTGCGGCTCGCCATGCTGAAACAAGCGTGCGCCCTCGGTGGCGGAAAGGACCAAACCGCTTGGAGACCATATGGTTTTTGAATTTTCCTCACAATTTCCAGACAATTTGATGGATTAGGTTAACCCTCCCTTCCACTGTTTAACTCCACAATAATGGGAGTGGAGCGGGCTTTCTCTCCTCCTCCCCCCTTGCCCCCCCCCCCCGCACACTGGGGCATCTGTGCCTTTTAGATGGGGCTCCCATTCTTCTCCTTTCTCTCTCTTGGCATTTAGAACAAGTATATGAATTACAATGAAAGGCACTTTCTTTAGTGTGAGTTGGAGGCCGCTTGTCTTTCTCTCCCTCCCTCCCCTCTCCCCTTTTCCTTTTCAGGGGAGGGGGTGTGTGTCTGTGTTTGCAATGGATTTGTTTGACTTCTGTCCAGATAGCACGCAAAGCCTTCAATCTTGTCCTTAAGTGTTTTTATGCTAAGCAGGCAAATCGTAAAGGCTGAGAAACTGTGACATTTATGTGAAGATCTAGTTAAAGGGCTTTATTTGTTTTCTTTATCTGTTCTTCCCCTCCTCCCAGATTGTCTTTCTCTGCCATCCTCCTACCCCCCTCCCACCCCCACCCACGAAAGCCTTTCTTCTTTTGTCTTCCAATGGATTTAATGAGGCTACAAAAAAAAAACCCGCGTCACAATGCAAACCTGAGCAAGAATTATGTGCTTTTTGTTTGTTTTTAAAGAAAAGAAAGGGAGGTGGGCGAGTGGGTGGGTGGAGAACAGAGCCGGAGTTCATTGGGACTCCTGAGCTATTGACTCCAGCTTGGAAACACAAGAGATGGATGGAGCCGGAAGCTCCAAGCGCACGTTAGCCACACGAGGCTACTAGTGGTGCTTTTGTGGCTGGCTTTTGAACGGTGCTCATCTGTGTCGAGCTTCAAATGACGTTGAGGAGCGTGCCTTCTTGGATCGCGGTTTTTAAAGTGCAACAGTAAAGGTAAAGGTTTCCCTTGCTCGAACGCCAGTCGTATCCGACTCTAGGGTGCAGTGCTCATCTCTGTTTCTAAGCCAAAGAGCCAGCGCTGTCTGCTTCTACAGACATTTCCGTGGTCATGTGGCAGGCATGACTAGACACCGGAGTGCACGGAGTGCAACACCGGAAGGCCTTATGTCGTATCTCCACCACCACCCCCAAAGGAAAGGCTCCCCTCCCCCCTCCCTACACTTGACTTTATTTTTAAAAAATGTATCTGAAAACAAAAACAAAAAAAATAAAAACACTACAGTACTTTAAAGACTAACTGCTATATCTTTACTGTGAGCTTTTGTGGATCAAGTCCACTTCTTCAGACACAGGAGTGAAATTTCCAGGCATGGTTTATATACACCAGATACAGAGGTTACGAAGTAAAGAGGTTGCGAGGTAAAGAGTAATCAAGCAGAATGATAGATAGGCATGGTAGCCGTGTTAGTCTGTGCAAGCATATCAGAGAGTAAACAAAACAACACAACAACAAAAATGACAAAACAAAAACCCCGTTGTGGCACCTTAAAGACTAACTCCTGTATTTACATGTGCGCTTTCGTGGATCAAGGCTCTTTAGGCTTGTTGTTCCTTCCACTCTAAAAGCAATGCTCAGATCAGGTAGGACCTAGAACTGCTCCGTTAGCTTCTTCCTATCAACGCCGAAGGGACATGCTTCCCATGTTGCAGTTCTGTTTTTGTCAAAGGCAGGAGGGTGCATGATTGTGTGCGTGTGTGTGTCGGAAGGGGGGTATTAAACACATCCTGGCTTTGAATAAATGTCCCTCGGTTTTAATCTGGGAGTGGAATCGACAGAGTGCTTCGCCTGGGTTCTTTAGTCTTCTAGCAGCCACATCCAGAGAGAGATCAAGGGGACCAGAAGAAGTATAAACAGAATTATGCCCCTTGCCCAACTCCCATAGCAATTCCCTGTTTCAAGCTCAAAATATAGTCTCTCTCTCTCGCTCTCCACCAACACCACTCCCCCTTTAACTCCAACTTGAAGCTGGCAAGGGTTATATATTTTCCCAGACAGACGGAGATTTGTGAAAAGGGCCGTTTCAGGCGAAACAAGAGACATCTTGACACTCAGATGTGCCAAAGCTGAGTGGACATTTGATGAGATCACCACTCGACACAGAGCCCCGAGCGAAGGAGACTTTTATCTCTCGCCAAAAAAGGGACAACGGACGGGAGGGGGGGCGGAGAAAGCGGGGAGGGGGCGATCGGGTCTTTCTTTAATAATAATAATAATAATAATAATAATAATAATAATAATAATAATAATAATAATAATAATAATAATAATAACAATAATAATAACAATAATAATAATAATCCTAGCCATAGGATGCTGTTCTCAAAGCAATCGCGCAGGTCTACCTGAATACGTCTTTCTCTTATTGAGAAGGAGTGGGAACCCCCATCAGAAGGAAATTTCGCTCACTGCTACCTTTGTGGCGCTGATATGACCTTGGGTCACTGCAGTCCCGAATCTAAGCAAAGGAACAAGAGATTTCTCTCTCTCTCTCCCTCCCCTTTTAAAATAGGTCTAGGCAGGGGCTGGGAGAGGTTTTTTAGCTGCCACTTCCAAGAACACTTATTTTGGTTGTATCTCTCATTAAAATAATTTGGGGGTTTCTTCTGAATAATCATACGTAGGTAAGGACGGAGCTGCACAGTTGAACCCATAGAATAGCACTATTGAGATGACTCCTTCTACAGGAGCAACTTTCAAACAATTCAGCAAATTTCACATCAGGATCCTAAGCCTTAAATGACAGACTGATGGCTTAAAGATCCTTTTCCCTATGTTTTTTAAAAGCCTATCCATTATTACAGCTTGGCAGTCACATCTTCCGGAATGGCTTAGTTAATACAAAAGGAAATCCTATTTTATTTAAAGGAATAATCATTTAGGGCTGCATGAGTAACGTTACATAGAAGGCTTTTTTAAATAGAGGTGTATATAATAACTCAGGGACTGCATGGCTCAAGTGGTTAAGACGCTGAGACTGGAAGGTCGGAGTTCGATCCCCAGGTACTGCATGACGGAGTGAGCACCCTTCTCTGTCACAGCTCCTGCCAACCTAGCAGTTCGAAAGCAAGAAATTGCAAATAGATAAATAGGGACCACTTCGGTGGGAAGGTGAACACTCAACACTCTAGTGTTGAGGCATGCCTGCCACATGTCCACGGAAAACGTCTGCAGACGCAGAGCTGGCTCTTTGGCTATAAGCAGAGATACCCTAGAGTTGGATACGACTGGCTTTCGAGCAAGTACGACCTTTACCTTTTACCATATAATAACTAGGCAAGTGATGGAGGAGAAATCTTTGTAAAAGCAATTCCAGGGCGGTAATTATGTTACAGTACTTGGATTTATCCATCCATCCTTCCTTCCTATGAACAAAGGATGATCGTAAGCTTGCTGGCTCTGTTTTAATGTGAAGTTTAGCGAACAGTGCAGCTGAACTTCTTCTAACTCAAGGGTGCCCAAACATTTCGGGGCTGTGGGCCGGTCACGTGGTTCAGCGGGCCAGTCACGACTGGAAAGCAACAGTAGAATGGGCCTTGCAATCTGTGTTTCCCAACAGGATGAGATGGATTTTTGGGCTGCCATTTTCTCTGCTTAAACCAGGAGTGCACAAACGACGGCCTGTGGGCCAGATCCGGCCCCTGACGCCAATTCATCCGACCCGTGTTTTACTTCCAGGAGCGACGAGGGTGGTGCGGGCCGGATGAATTGGCATGGGGGGCCTGATCTGGCCCCCGGGGCCGTAGTTTGGGCACTCCTGCTGTCGTCATTTCAGCATCACCGCCCCTTCCCCCAAATTTATTTTTCCTGACAAATCTGGCCCGGCTCGGGGAGGGAGGCCAGGGAGGCCTGTCTCGGTGAGTGTCATCTGGTAGCCCCCCCTCCCCCGTTTGCCTCTCTCTCTCTCTCGGCGCCTGGCGAAGCGGCAGGCGGGGGTGTCATTTGCGCTTGTAGGACGCGCTAGATTAGCTTCCGACGCCGTGTTGGGAGCGCGTGTTTCGCCCACGGAATCCGCGCTGGGTGTTGTTGGGCACCACCAGCCGCTGTTCTCCTCCGAGCCGGCGCAGGGGCTGCAGCTCTGGGCCTTTGTGGCGGTGGGGTGCGCCTCCGATCCTCGCTTCTGGCGCCTCCAGAGACTCAAGGAAAGGGTGCCAGACAGCTTTTACATGGGAGACACTCTTCTTAGCCTTTCCCCTCCTTCTGTACGTCGGGAGCTCGAATCCCACCCACCCCCACCCCCACCCCCACCCCGCCGCTCAATCTCCCAAACTGGCCCTTTGTTGCCTGATTTCTGGCCGGGCTCCTAAAGGTAACGCCGAGGGACCCTCCCGCGTCCCCCCCCCGCCCCCCGCCTTCCCTGGAGGGGCTGAGACGGAGACGGTTGAGTCAGTGAAATTCAGTTCCTTATTTTATGAGGTGTCAGGGTTGATGTCAGACGTGGCAACGATAACTAATACTACCGTCTGAGAGACCAGAACGTGGTAATTAATCCCAAAGACTTAAGTGTATTTTAGTTCAGGAGGAAAAAAAAATCACTAATTCAATCGTCCGGAAAATTGAAGTTTGATGCATGAGTCCCTGTTGAAAGGGAAGGCGATGCCGCCGCCCCCTCCCCCCCCACCTCCCCTCCTCATTCGGATTGTGGGGTTGAGATTGCAATCGCATCTCTCATCAGTCTCTCTCTCTCTCTCTCTCACACACACACACATACAGAGAGCTTCGTAGGATTCCGTAGGGCTTACTCCACCTTGGTGTAAACGGATCCGTGGGTTACCCGTCGCCATCCGGCGCTCACTTTACGCGAGGGTAATCGTTCTCCCATTCCGAATTCATTTCGGGATAAACATACTTAGGGTGCAATTCTACATCCATTGACCTAGAAGTAAGGCCAGTGCGTGACCCAGGAATGCTTACTTCCGGATGTTGTGCGCTTAGTAAAGGTAAAGGTTTCCCTTGCTCGAAAGTCAGTCGTATCCGACTCTAGGGTGCAGTGCTCATCTCTGTTTCAAAGTCGAAGAGCCAGCGCTGTCTGCTGCTGCAGACGTTTTCCGTGGTCATGTGGCAGGCATGACTAGACACCGGAGCGCATGGAACGCTGTTTACCTTCCCACAGAAGTGGTCCCTATTTATCTACTTGCAATTTCTTGCTTTCGAACTGCTAGGTTGGCAGGAGCTGGGACAAAGCCGGGAGCTCATTCCGTCCTGCAGTACTCGGGAATCGGAACTGCTGGCCTTCCGCCTCCCAGTCAGCGTGTTAGCCACTTGAGAGGTACTGTATGCCTTAAATGTATGGACACACACATACATACACTGGTGGTAACGAATTGACAAAGGATGCGTTGTCTATATCCAGGCCGTAAAGCTTGCATCATCCTCCCACCACGCTTCAATCCTTTTCTCTTTCCTCTCTCTCTCTCTCTCTCTCTTCCACGTGCTTAAAGACATCCTGGTCGCCACCATCGCGCACGCAAACACTTACAAAACCATGTCACCAGATACCATGACCCATCTACAATAAAGCGCATCCTTAGGGCATCACAGAAGCTGCCATAGTACCGGTATCTGGAAACCTGAGCTGTGCTCCTCGGGTATAAAGGACACACCCTTTCGGACACCTCGGGTCGGTCCATAATGCCCAACTTGGCTCTTAATGGCCACTTCCTTCTGATCGTTACATAAGCCTGAACCTCGACCTCTTTCTTCCCCCAATAGCTGATGCCTGCAAGCAGATGCACAGGTTCCACGGCATAACCTTTTCCATCTGCCTCAATGCATCAAAGGTATCTCTCTCTCTCTCTCTCTCTCTCTTTTTTTTTTTTTTGAGATTTAGATATCTGACGTGCCTGTCGTTGCAATTTGCAAGTACAAGAGCAGACCGACAGAGGGAATCAAGTTACTCCGGGCTCCCTTAATCCTTGCCTTCTTCTCGTTTTTTGATAGATGGCCTTGGTCTTTTCTGCTCTGGGCGCAGGGGCGACTCCATAGGAATGCCTTTTGTGTCTGGAAGGGGAGTCTCGCCTCGCACAGAAAGTTAAAGGTTTCCCTTGCTCGAAAGCCAGTCGTATCCGACTCTAGGGTTCAGTGCTCATCTCTGTTTCAAAGCGGAAGAGCCAGCACTGTCTGTTTCTGCAGACATTTCCGTGGTCATGTGGCAGGCATGACTAGACACCGGAGCACACAGAACGCTGTTTACCTTCCCACCGAAGTGGTCCCTATTTATCTACTTGCAATTTCTTGCTTTCGAACTTACTAGGCAGGTATAAGTCACCCTGGATCAGATGCGCGCAGCCCATCTCTCAGGTAGACGTCACCGGTGGCTGGGGAAAAGTGGCGGTTTTAGTCCAGCTGATCGGGTTCAGCTGATCAGGGCGGAGTCTTGAGTTCGAATCCTATCTTTACCAGCGACTTATGGCAAAGATTTGAGCGAGACCTTTCCCTCGAGCTCATTTTCATACTGCAAAAACACGTGGGGGTGTGGGTGTCTAGTCTGTAGTTGGCGGCACATAATCCAGTGATAATTAAGATTTGATAATAAAGATTTATTTTAGACTGCACTGGCTCAAGTGGCTAAGACGCTGACTGGAAGGCAGGAGGTCAGCAGTTCGAGTCCCGAGTACTGCAGGACGGAATGAGCTCCCGGCTCTGTCCCAGCTCCTGCCAACCTAGCAGTTCGAAAGCAAGAAATTGCAAGTAGATAAATAGGGACCACTTCGGTGGAAAGGTAAACAGTGTCTAGTCATGCCTGCCACATGACCACGGAAACGTCTGCAGAAGCAGACAGCACTGTCTCTTTGGATACGACTGGCTTTGGAGCAGGGAAACCTTTACCTTTACCTCAGTGTGCTATACCATTTCAACATAGAGGTGAGCTTGTACACTCCTTAGCATCTCCTCCTCCATCTTGCCATATTATTGAGAGAAGTTCTGCCTAGGCTTCTGCCGGGAGTTATTCACGTTTTGTGTTTGTGGGGAGGAGCCCAATGCACAGACTCTTGCCTAGTAAAATGATTCTCTGTCAGATATTACCAATTAACCTAATGAATGTTTATGCCGAGTCTAAATTATTCGACAGGCACGAGATAATAAATACTGTCAAGTTTTCTTCTGTTTGTGTAAATACTACATCCTACTAACAGTTGTTGTTGTTGATGGTGATATTTTACATTGCCAGCCCTGGAATTTTTAAAATAAGGCCTCGGTCTCCTTATGAAGGAACTCGCGTTGCCTTGATGAACATGGAGTGTTTCCATATTTGAAGCACTGCCTCGGCAGCAACCCGGATTCTTCATCCGCCCCAGGTGATCTAACCTTGCACAGTTCGCCCATGTTGTATGCATGTTTACTCAGAAAACCCATTAAAATTGTTAATGGGAATTACTTTCATCGTGATAGGGTCAGGACTGCAGCCTTGCAATGCAATCCGGCCCATGTTTGCTTGGAAATCATTTCCACTGCGCATGCTCCGCAATCCGGAGGTCAGAGCATGACAGGTCGAATTAGCACCTGCACCATTGCTAGCAAACGGGTCAAGAGTCCTTTCAAACGCTGCTTTTTTCCGTTTCCAGATCAAACTTTGGACTGCCAAGATGGAGCCACTTTCTTGGCTTTGTCGTTGGCCAAACGTAAGTCCTCATCGGTGCATTGTTCTGGCAGAACAGTAAATGATCCGGATTCTGTATCTCTCCACATTCACGCCACGTGTTGTTGTCTGCCAGCAGCCACCACTTGAGCATATTGAGAGTCTTGCACATAGGGACTCCGACCCTCACCCTATTCAGGGTCCTCCGATTGACGTAGGGGAGGTTGAGTTCCTCAGCTATCTCAAACGCTGATAAGTTATCAACCGAAAGAAAGACCTTCTGTCCCCTGAACTTAGTACAAAACCTGAATCGAGGCTCTTAAAGTTTGGGGAAAGGGGTCTCTTCTGATGGCAAAAGGCCAATAACGAAAATTCGGTAAGGGGAAAAAATGGCAGCTACCAAGATCCCTACACAGAGGGATTGTGTGTTGGGCTTGACCAAAAACCACTTTTTTTTTACCTTCAGTTTTCCAACCTGGGGGAAAAACCTGCGTAGAGAAGCTCCTCCCTGCTTAGATAATGCCCCTCCCCTCCCAACTCCACAATGTGACTAAGTACAGCCTAGGCGCTTGGAGAAAGGAAAACCAGAAAGTTATGCTGCGAATAATATTTGCCACAGGCCCAAGGGTGGGGGAACACTTGCTCCCATTTATAGAAGAGAGATGCTGGTCCCTGTAGTAAACGCAAGCCAATTATAGGTACTAAAGCAGGACGTTGGAAATCGCCTGGCGAATTTTTGGCTCATCTGTGTGAAAACAGTGATCGATCATTCTTGCGATTAACTGGCTAATGGTGATGGGGATAGCAATCCCGAGATGTTAATGTGAGCAATCGGAGCGGTATAAATAATTCCAGTTTCTCTAGGAACCCTTATAAGTAGCTCAAGGGCCATTTCCCTGTAGAATTCGTAATGGAATAGGGAAAGGTTATGCTCCGTCCAACACTTGTGATCTTCGCTAGTAAGATACCCCCGGGGTTTGGTCGTCGTTGGAAACCTCTTTAAAAAGGCATTTTGCCTTCGAAAAACAGCAAAATAATATATCCTTTGTACCTAAAATTCCTCGCCCTCACCGACCTTAGGGCTTTGCTCATGCCTTCCCTTGGCTCTCCTTTCCAATGATTAGCGGATTTCCAAGGACAGTGATTTCCGTAAATCTTCACCATCCACGAATTTGAGTAAACATTTTGTTTGCCCCCCCCCCCAAAAAAAAGTGTGTGTGTGTGTACTGCCACTTTTTTAGTTTTGTCGTTGCCCAAACTTAAGTCCCCATCGGTACATGTCTCTGATAGTCATCGGCAGACCAGTAAATGAGCCGGATTCTCTATCTCTCCACATTCACATAGCGTATTGTTGTCTGACGGCAGTGGACAACATGTTGGTCTTGCATTTATGGACACCAGCCCTCAGCCTCGAAGGGGCTTAGTGGTTAAGACGCTGAACTTGACAACTGGAAGTTCGGCAGGTTATCAGTTCGAGACCTGAGTGTTGCATGATGGAGTGAGCTTCCGTCTCTGTCTCAGCTCCTGCCAACCTAGCAGTTCGAAAGCAAGAAATTGCAAGTAGAGGAATAGGGATCGCTTCGGTGGGAAGGTAAACAGCGTTCTGTGCACTCCGGTGTCTAGTCATGCCTGCCACATGTCCACGGTCTGCAGACACAGACAGCTCTGGCTCTTTGGCTATAAACAGAGATGAGCACTGAACCCTAGAGATGGATATGACTGGCTTTCGAGCAAGGGCAACCTTTACCTTTATCTTTACCCTCAGCCTATCCAAGTGACATAGGGGTACACAAAAAGAGCCTCCATGAAGATTGTGAATACAATCTGTGTAACCTGGGAGGCAACCTTGCCTGCTAATCTTTCTAATACCAGATCAAACCAAAGGTTAGGAGCCGTTGAATCAACCACACTTCATCACCCTGGCCTACCTTACAAAAAGGGGGAGCAGGAAAACTTACAACTCTGAGCACTCTATTTGGAGGGGAGGGGATATTAAGGGAGAGGAAGGGTTGGTTGGAAACAGAACATACGCCAGGCAGGCCACGCATGAAGTAGTTTAGAGCACTAGAACCCTTGGTAGTTGGATAACTTAGCTCCCACTTCCCCTTTGCTTGTTTATTGGATTTATATTCCTCCTGCCTCCCAAAGACTGGGCTCAAGGCAGTTCACAATAATATTAAATAAAAGAAGAACACAATTCAAACACACAATAATTTCACTTATTGAGACTTCTAGGACCAGGCAAAGGGCAGTTTCCCATGCTAATGTACCTGGGGAAGGTGATTTATTTGGCTGAACGAAATCATGAGCTTCACAGCATCAAGATCAAAACACATTCTGATTTTGAGCAGGACAGTATTTCATTTAAATGCACAGGGAGCGGGGCAGCAAATCTAGCGTAAGAAACGGAGCAAAAAGACAGAAGAAGAGGCACCGGCCTGCTTTGGGATGCTTCGCAGTGAAGCCAATGACACTGTGGAAAGGCTAGAACCGAAAGTATTTGTAGAGTCCGTTTGTCCTTACATCTAAGCAGGGATGACCGCAGGACAGAGTTGCCAGCATTTATTCAATCAGAGCTCCTGTACTTACAGCAGTCTTGCCACTCCAGCTGGTGGCTATTAGAGACACTGAAAAGATACACTATTGAAAAGGATTGCAGGAAGAAAGTTACTTTGACTATTGGAAGGAACGCCTGTGCCAATGTTAAGTATTTCTGGTAAGTACAAAAAAACAACACGTTGATCTGGACGAATTTCTGGCGTGGTTATGCTGGCTAATATATTAATACTAAATAAATTGGAGGCAAGTTAGTTACACTTGTTTCAGCGGATTATCGGATTTTAGCCATCTGCTCATCTAGAATAAACTTCTAATAGGGTAAAGTGAAGGGATGTACTTGTCTTGATTCCAGCCTACCAACTGTTAGATCAGATTTTTTTTTCCAAACAGCAGACGCCACTGTATTTACTTTAGTGGCTCATATGATCCAGATCCTGCATAACTCAGTACTGCTGCGGGATAATTGGATTTGTAATTCAGCATACCTAAAGAGCATCAGGTTGGAGAAGGCTGAATTTACTGCAACTGATGTATGGAAAATCAGCAAGGAAGCCGTTTGTTTTCTTTTCTTTTTAAAGAAGGTCAGAAAATGGTTGCTGTAACAGCACTATCAAACCAGTGCATTCCTTTTCTATTGACATTTGCAATGACTTATTCTGCATCTTAACCCACTGCCCATTGTGAAAGAACCACCCCTTTGTTTGGGCGACAGACCAGTCTCCAGTCGGTAAGTTGCACGTTTCTTTCGTCGCTGAAGCTATCCTTAAAGGACCTTCTTCTGTATATTTTCCAGCTTTCTGAATATGAATTGTTCATTAAGGCTTGCTCTTCACTTTTCTTTCAGCCTCACTTAATTTTCAGGTGTATGCAATTTCCCCTGTCTCCTGCTGAGGATGAAAAAAATACCATCTGGTGTCTTTTCAATAATTTTACCTGCATTCAACCTTCATCCCAAGCAGCATTCTGACAGAAGAAGAAAGGGACACTTTGGGTAACTTTTCCTTAAGTGTGTGTTTGTGCACAACACATGCCTGTGTTTCTTTCTTTCTCTGTGTGTGTGAATCTGAGAAAGAATTGCTTCACAGTTTACTGCTTGTTCCTACAAGGACCTCAGATTGGTGAAGTGTCTTGCTCAAGACCAAACAACTTCAGCAGCACGGGCTATCACTAAGTTTGGCTTTTCCAAGTCCCTGTTCAATCTGTAGCATTAGAGTGGTTCTTTCCCACCATAGAAATTTCTACTTATTTGTGGCTAATAGAAAACAGAAGATGTGATGACACAGAATAATGATGACATTTTATTAGGTCTTGATTCTAAGTTAATGTACACTAAATCACATCATATATGACCTCAGTGTGAGTGTGTGTTCCTCTCGAAGTTCCACAAAGAACCAAGAATTGGTGGTAATAGGGAGGTAGTGAGGGGGGAAAGACATGGGTCATTCATGAAAGCATTTCCCTTCTGTCTCTCCCATGACAAAAATCTAAAGTGAGCAGAATAATGGGATAAATCACTTTTCTTAACACATCCTGACTCTGAAGATATCATAAAAGAGATCATTGACTAAGACCCAGCTTCTCCAGAAGGTCTGACAGGGTAAGTGTTGGTATCATCTTTGAGTGATGCTAAATTAACCCTCTCCCAACCACCTCCGGTATGTAGTAGGCTTTATTCAAATTAGCTCTGGATTGGGGATGCTCAAACAAGATCAAGGTGCCGTCCTGAAGGCTTTCCATCAAATCCAAGACCTGCCTTAAAATACTGTACTGTGATTATTATTCTGATTAACAATTTAAGTAGTGTTTTAAAATGTGCTGTAGCAGAGAAGCCATAGAATTGGGGTGGCTGGCTGTGTTTTGAGTGTTGCCAGGGAAGTTAATAGGAGTATTCTGGAGAGTGAGACTTGGAAATCCTGCCCCTAAAATTTGTACTGAACTTCTCCAAAGATAGCAGCTCAGCTCACCCAGATTACAATTTGCTCAAAAAGAAGCAAATAGATGACTGTGAATAAACCGAAACCAAATACAATTAGATGGATTCACCTTTAGAACATTCACACTAATACTCATAGAGATCATGTTGTCCATAAAAATACAACCCTCCCTAGTTTTAATGCCCTTTTGCATTGTTTTTGATCTGTCTTGTACACATTAAGAATTTCCAGCTAGAGTAAAAGCAGTCTTTGCTTCATGTGTGTGTGTGTGTGTGTGTGTGTGTGTGTGTGTGTGTGTGTGTGTGTGTGTGTGTGTGTGTGTAGTTGTAGATTGCACACAAGACGCAGAGAGGAAGTGGTAACCTCCTTGTATTGGACAAAGTTCTGAAGCCCGTGTAGGGTGGAGAGTTTTCTGCATTTTATGAAGTTTCTATTCAGGTTAGGAATGGAGAAAATGAGTGGAAGAGTCAAAAGAGAGTCTTCCTAAATTTAGCTTTAAGGAGATCCAGATTGAGATAAACAGACAACTATGAAGTTTGCTGGTGAGCTTGGTCAGTCTCTGCTCATCACAATTTGTTGTGAGGATGGAATGGGAGTGAGGAGAAGAACCAAGTGAGCCAACCTAAGCTCTTCTATGGAAAGGGAGGAGTAATATTTAATAATACAGAAACAAAATGATGCTGATTGGCACAGGATCCTGTTTTTCTGGCATATATGGAACAATAAGAATGCCTGTAATCATGTAAAGAGACAGGGACTGTGGTGGCTTAGAACTTGGTGACTAGAAGGTCAGTAAGTCAGCAGTTCGAGACCCGAGTGCTGCATAATGGAGTGAGCTTCCGTCTCTGTCCCAGCTCCTTCCAACCTAGCAGTTCAAAAACAAGAAATTGCAAGTAGATAAATAGGTACCACTTTGGTGGAAAGGTAAAACAGCATTCCCTGCACTCCGGTGTTGTGGCATGCCTGCCACATGTCCATGGAAACATCTGCAGACACAGACAGCACTGGCTCTTTGGCTATAAACAGAAATGAGCACTGAACCCTAGAGTCAGGTATGATTGGCTTTCGAGCAAGGGTGACCTTTACCTAAACATGTAAAGAGTACCTTTCCATTACTATTGACATAGTAAACACAAATAACAACACATAAATAATTTCAAATAGGAGAAATCTTTATTCCATTTCCTCTCCATCTAGACATTTAAAAGGAGCTCTGAGGCCTGACATATATGTGTCATCCTGGGGTGTTTGATCTTTTGAACCCTGGATGGACCAACTAGGTGTTACCTAATCCTAAAATTTCAGGGTCAGATTTGCTCTGGTCACAAATTGCTTCAGCGTGGCCCTTGTTTCCAAGGAGGTCAGGCTCCTGGGGTGTCTTGGAATCTTACAAGCTCAGACACAACCTTCCAGCATATGGGAATCATCATCATCATCTGTCACTATTCTGATTAACCTATCAGAAGATCTAGTTTCAGTGAACTCCCCTCTCCCCCCCCAGTTTTAATTTCCAAGCAGTTGGCACCTGTGGAAACTGAATCAGGGAAGCAAAAGTTCCAGCCGGGCACCAGCATTCTGTATGTCTAGTCATTTGGTAAGCAGCCAGGAGGTTTGGAGACGAAGGACAAGGTTTTCTCATTAAGCTGTGGGTCATAGGATCCTCTCTTTCATTTCATGGGCTTTTCAGGGTGAAATCCCAACTTCTGAATACATGCTTTCTCTTATATATCAACTTCCAAGATACTCTAACAGACAGTCAGATGTATGTCATGAAAGAGTAGAAACCAATGCAATGAAGAGATTGAGAAAGGGCCATATAAGGAAAGGTGAGATAAAAGCTGTAAAGGTGAGATAAAAGCCCATTGTGAAAATGAAACATAAGGACAAAATGTTGTGGCTCCTTAAAGACTAAGTGTTGTATTTTAATGTGAGCTTGCATGGATCAAGCCCATTTCCCACAAAGGTAAAGGTTTCCCTTGCTCGAAAGCCAGTCGTATCCGACTTTAGGGTGCAGTGCTCATCTCTGTTTCAAAGCCAAAGAGACAGTGCTGTCTGCTTCTGCAGATGTTTCCATGGTCATGGGGCAGGCATAACTAGAGACTGGAGCACACAGAACGCTGTTACCTTCCCACCAAAGTATTCCCTATTAATCTACTTGCAATTTCTTGCTTCCGAACTGCTACTTTGGTAGGAGCTGGGACAAAGACGGGAGCTCATTCCATCCTACAGTACTTGGGAATCGAACTGCTGACCTTCCGCCTCCCAGTCAGGATAACAGCAGTTATCCTTGAAGGTGCCACAATATTTCTGTCTTAATTTTTGTTGTTGTTACCTTTGTTTTCTTTTCTTGTGTGATATGCTTGTACAGACTAACACAGCTTCCACTTTGAATCTGTAAACATATCTCCTTATTTACTGCCACAGCTGGATAGAGGGGTACAGAGATCTTCCCACTTTAGGACTCTCTAATGTAAGTTTGTCATGGACAGACAGATGTGACACTTCTGAGATCTACTTTTTCCTTTTCCATAGGACCCTGAGATCCACCATTACCATCAGATGCATAAGAATAGCCCAGGAGTGGAATTAACAATGAGTTGTGGGGTTAGGATGACCTTCATACAAGACAATGGCTGAACTCCTGTTGCTTAGGAAGTAAGTTGCACAGGCCCATTGAATCAGTGAGTATTTAGTGAGTCAGCATCTCTTTACCTTCCATTAATTCAGATTGACTTACTTTAGTTACAACTTACTATGCTAAGCAACAAGATTTCAGTATCTATCTGAGTTACTTATTACAGATAAGTGATGAGCAATTTTGGAGTGGGGTCTTTTGATATTAGTATTGTTACTATCAAAGGACTCCACCTCCTTTCCAAAGATCTCACTAAATACTCAATGCAAATTTCTTCTTTCTTCATTCCCTCACTCCTCCACTTTCTTATCTATGGGGATACAGTCATACTTTGCATGGAAATATATTTACACAATGGGACTGGATCCAGATTTAGTCTTCCTTAGAGTAGGTCCATTGAAGTTATTTAATGACTTTTCGCAGTGCTATTGGTTCAAATGGGTCTACTCTGAGCAAATCTGGATGATTTGATTAAATTTAAAGCCATAAACATTTAACCCACTAATTGTATATAATTTTGTTTTGTAGGATTCTTGCAGTACTGTTTGGTTAAACTGTGTTTTTCAGTTAATGGCTTTATTTAATCTTCCAGTTAGGTGGCATCAATACACCCATATCATAGATGAAAGATGAACAGTGGTGCTTTGTTTGGTGCTAGAACTGTTGTGTTACAAAAAAATGTGTGAATCTGATAGGACTAGAATATTTTACAGTTGTTGTCATCACCTGGCACAGCCATAACCCAAACAAAATACTATCCTATGAGACTTTGTATCTGTGAAAGGCACATCATTAAACTAGTTTCATGGTGGCTCAATGGATAAGAAGCTTGCCTTGTTAGCTGAAAAGTTGGCAAGGTGGCAGTTCAAGGCCAGAGTATTGCATGACGGAATGAGTGCCCAGCTCTCTGTTCCAGCTCCTGCCAACCTGGCACTTCAAAAGCAAGAAAGTGCAAGTAGATAAATAGGGACCACTTTGGTGGGGAAAGATCTTGGGTACATGAAAGGAGACTCATTGGGTTGTCCCCTGAGCAAAGTTCCTCCAGCAAAAACCCTTTCAACCCAGAAAGCACCTTTGTGAGCTTCTGACATGAGATATATATACACTCCTAGAATGGTTAAATTTGGAGTTGCCATGTTTTAAGACAGTTCTGATTCTCTGCTTTCAGCAGCAACTTTCCAAGGAATAAAAAAAATAGCAGTTGCATCTTTATTCTCCAATTGCCTTTGCCCCTGTAATAACCCAACGGTTACCTCTGTTGCCAAGAGCTAGTTACAGCTGCTGCAAAAGATTGAATTAAAGCCATTCTTGAGTAAACAATATTTTGAAGCTATCAGAACAGCTAATGTTGTAACTTAATACAAATAAGGGGTGCTGTTTTGAGGATGAACAAAAAATGTGCTCCAAGATGCAGGGGTAACACAGTTGGACCCAGGTTCAAACTCCCACCCAACCACAAAACAGCCTGCACAAGTATAGGCCAGTCTTTCTGACCTTACCTAGTCACAGGGAATGTTGTAAAGATAGGAAAAGGGGTGAGGACTGCCTAGGACAGTGATGGTGAACCTTGGCACTCCAGCTGTTCTTGAACTTCAATTCCCAGAAGCCCTGATCAGCAGGAGTGCTGTCATGGGCTTCTGGGAATTGAAGTCCAAAAACACCTGGCGTGCCAAGATTTGCCATCATGGGTTTAGGAAAACAGGGACAGAGAATTACTCAAAGAAAGAAGGCAATTGCTTTTTTTTAATGCTACCCATTCCTCCCCATGTTTAAGTAGAAGTCACACTATTTTGGATGAGCCTAAAGGCAGCTCCTGGTCCAAACTAGGCTAGGTTCATTGACTCAGTTGCCCAAGAAATGTCAACAATTAGGCCAACACGGTTAACTCAATGAGTCTACTCTGCTTAGTACTGAGGAGCAGCATGCAGGCCAACCTGCTTCTAGATTTCAGTTGGAGATATATAGCTACGGAGAAAGTGTTTGACAGCAATGGTCCCAGTTGGCAAGCCTTCCAACCGGGACAGGTCTGGTTAAAAATGGGCTTTTGACGAGGTGGTTAATGACGTCATCGATTCACTGCACCAATTCATCACTGAAGGCTTTCTTGCTTCTTTTGCTCTCATAGTTACTCTTTAAGTGTGTGTGTGTGTGAGAGAGAGAGGGATGTACAGACCCAGTTAACTAAGAGGGGAGGAAATGGAAAAGAAAAAGGATCAACTCCATCCAGGCAATCGCGCGCACACACACACCCTCTCTTGTGCGGTGGGTCAGCGTTTTAAATCACAGCCACTTTGGCGCATGTTGAGAAAGGAGACGAGGGAAATAATTGCATATTTAATGAGATCCTTTGCAAAACGAGAAGTTTGCTGAAGTATAGCCTCCCCCACTCAGCCTGGAAAGGTCTGAGTGACGCTCAGGAGCAGGCTGCCCGGTGTGTACGTGTGCAGTGCACACATGCACGTGTTGTGCCTTATGCACGCGCACTCACACATAGGGAGAGTGAGAGCTTATTGTGTGCAGGAGTCGTTATCATTTTTGTTAACTTTTTATCGACTGTTTGCTAGATGGCATGCCACTAAAGTGTATGATTTGAGATGAAAAATTAGACAGATTAACCCGAGGGGAGAGCTTGATTGATTACTAAATAGGATCAATTTGAAAGTTTTAGTCATAACGTTTCTGTAGAGCCCCTTAATACTTCAAACTTCAATTTTACGGGCTATTGAACTAAGCATGTTCCTGACAAAATTGATATATGTATTAATTTGCTTTAACTGTTGATTAATTACTCTCCACTGAAAGAATTATATAGAGCTGTTTGCCTCGGATTTGCATATTAATCAAATTCTAGTTGATAATTCAGTCGGTGCAATGGATTTCAAAGGGGGGGGCGGCTTTGAGGCTGGGGAGCGTTGTGGGGAGAAGACGTTTAAATGTATTGATCTAAACCAGCCTCTGGTTTAATATAAGTCCCCACCCCACCCCCAAACGCACACACCTCCCTCCTGTTTTGGTCCCTCTCTGCTTAGCTGCCAGTTTAGTGCATTAAAATCAAAGATGCAGAACGCGTTAGCCTGGCTATTTGGTGAAAACAGAAATTGCCTGTCCAGTTTTTATGATGTTCTCAGCCTGAGCAGGTTGCACTTTAATGCGTCCTGTCAAAATGTCTGCGATTTAAAGGGAGAACAGCGCAATTTAGTGCTGAGTAATTAATGACAAACTACCTAGGTAGTTAGAATTGTAGCAACACCTGCGATTGCCCCAGAGTGCTACCAACTATCTGTATAGATATGTCAATGTGGAGGGGAGGGGGAGAAGCCCTCGTAGATTGGAAAATCTGGTTTATTATTTCCCCTACTCCTCACTGAGTAAAAAGGTGCTTTACGCTTTTGGCACACACATGTACGCACACACCCGACTTTACACATTTCTCCTGAATAGTAATATATTTCTTTTGCAGCTGTGTGTGAGAGTAGACTATAAGAGCCCTTGTTCTTAAATGGGGAGCACACGAATAGAGAAAATAAAATGAACTGGAGAAAGCAGGGCTTGCAGTGACCTGAAAAACTATAACCGGTGAGGGAGTTCGTAAAATGTGCCTCGATTGCTAAAAAAAAGATGGAGGGACAATAAGCGATGCTAAACTGGCTCCTTGCTTATGTGGGACTAGAGAATTTATTCAGGGCCGCAAATGACAGGAGGTGACACTCTACCCCCGTGATGGCGAACCCTGGCACTCCAGATGTTCTTGGACTTCAATTCCCAGAAGGCCAAGCACCCTGTGGATCCACACGAATGGGTTTACTGCGATTCATCTGGCCCACTCTGCCCTCGTCGCTCCTGGAAGTGGAAGTAGCATCACAGGGTGCTTGGGCTTCTGGGAATTGAAGTCCAAGAAGAACTGGAGTGCCAAGGTTCGCCATCATGGCTCTACCCCGTCAATCAGTAGGCTTCGCTCAACAAGCCAAATTCCTTTCTTTTTCGGGGTGTGTGTGTGTGTCAAATAGAGTTAGTCTGATTCATTCAGCTTAACCAAAGGGTGGTGACCTTCCGGTGATTAAACCCAGCCTCTACAAAGAGTTTTTTTTTTAATATATTTCTAGGTAAAGGTCGCCCATGCTCGAAAGCCAGTCAATCGGACTCTAGGGGGCGTTTACAGCCAAAGAGCCAGCGCTTCTGTGGCTATGTGGCTATGTGGCAAGCATGACTAGACATCAGAGCCGTAGCTAGGGGGTGGCCAGGATGGGCTCGGCCCACCCTGAGTTAGCACTTTGCCCATCCTGGCAAAGCGTGCTTTCCCATAGGAATGCATTGAAAAGATGCTTTGTTGCCCACCCTGGAACAAATATTCTCCCACCCACATCTAGAATCCTGGCTATGGCCCTGCAGGGCACATGGAACAGAACGCTGTTACCTTCCCACCGAACTGGTACTTATTTATCTACTTGCATCTTATTGCTTTCGAACTGCTAGGTTGGGGAGGAGCTGGGATAGGCTGGCAGGAGCTCACTCCGTTGTGCAGCACTCGGGTCCCAAACTGCTGACTTGCCAACCTTCCAGTCGACAAGTTCAGCGTCTTAACCACTAAGCCACCGTAGTCCCTTCTCCAATTCCCCCGCCTCTAGCTTTGCCCTTTCTCCCCTGGCCTTGAACCTAGCTCTCGGCAGGTCTCGAAGTCACTTCTCCACACACCCATTCAAAGGATGTTCCCAGGGAATTCGAACAGGCCGGTTCCTGCCTGATGGTCATAGGATTGGCCGGGCAGCAATCCTAAACCAATTTAACGGGTAGTAACCCTCACTGAACTCAATGGGGCTTTCTCCATCCAAGAAGAAGGCTCTGATGCCCCTAGATCTGTGCACGCAGTTAGTAAAAAGGGGGTGTTGTCGGAAGAATGTCTCCTCTTCTAAGGGGCCATTCAACAATTATGTGATCCATGTTTTGGGGAAATTTGACCCCTCCCCCCTATGTAATCCCACCGTAATTTTTAGAGTTTTTCACTATTGGTGCCTAATGCACAACAGCTCCAAATGGATTACGTAATCTTTGACCTGACACCACCACCCCGCACCCATGTAATTTTCCCATTATTCGGATGGCAGACCCCTTCCCCCCTTCAAGGATCACGTAATTGTTGAATGGCCCCTAATCTTGAGTGGGTGCGGATCTAGGCAGTGCGTAAACTTTCTTTTCCTTCCTATTCTCCTCCTCTATGGATTCGAAGGGTAACAGTGTAATTAAAACCAGATAATTAATGAGACAATATTCCTCCAGCTTACATCTTTAATGAACAAAACCCTTCAGGGCACGTGTGCTCTTCCAGGCTCATTAAAGAGAATAAAGTTGCGAGGCTTATATACTTCCCAGTGTGTTAATAATAACCCAGCGAGTGTATGCTTTAACCAAGCCTAATAGCGTGGGCCTCCCCGATCCTCGGCAAGAGGCGCAGCCGCCGAGGCCTCGCTGGGGTTTGGCGCGGAGGGGCGCGGGGGGGGCGGGCGGGGGGGGGCTTGGATGTTTTACATGCCAAGGAGTGGCGCCCGTGCAGTGGAACCTGCCGTGCGATGCGCAACGGCGTTGAGGGAGAAAAGGCTGAAGGCGGCAGGGGAAATCCTCGGCCCAGGAAAGCTTTCCTACCAAATCTCCCGCAGGCAATTGCCAATCCAGCCATTCAAGGGGCGGCGGAGAGGAGCCCAGGCTGCCCGGACCCGCCATCGCCGTGCAACGGACTTTCGGATCTCCTCCACACCTCTGGCGTTTAGTGCTCCTGGCTCAGGGCCATAGCCAGGATTCTAGATGGAGGGTGTGTATGTAATATTTCCCAGGAGGGGCAACAATGGCGCGAGCTCTCTCTCTCTCTCTCTCACACACACACACACACACACACACTCTCACACACAAACATGCACACTCTCTCACACACACATACTCTCTCCCACACACTTTCTCTCTCCCACACACACTCTCCCACACACATACTCTCACACACACTCTCTCTCTCTCTCTCACACACACACTCTCTCTCACACACACACACACTCTCTCTCTCTCTCTCACACACACACACACACTCCCTCTCTCCGGGCTTCCTCTGTATCTCTCCTCCTCTGAGGCCCCTTGGATGGAAGGGGGCCGGAGCTGGGCGATCACACCCTACACCTTGGTTGAGGGTGGGGCATGCTGTTAGCTCAGGTTTTTTAAAAAGCCTCCCCTGCCCCCCTAGCTACGGCCCTGTTCTGGCTCGCCCCCCTTCTCCGGCAAGCGCCCGTTGTTCCCTGCTTCTCCTCCTCCTTCCTGAATCCTGTGCCGTATCCGATTCCGAATATTGGTGGTCCTCACGCGAACAGCCATGAAGACTGTCCTGGGAGCAATATAATGCAGTGGCCTTTCATTTGCCTTCTGCATCACAGTGTGACTGACACCCATGTACCACTGATCCAATTCTGCCAGTCACTTTCTGGTCCTGAGCCCTTTTGGCACACAAAGTCCTCCTCAGCCCCAGGCCAGTATGGGTGAAGCTGCTGCCCTCCACCAAAATGGATTCAAGTGGGATTTAATCCACTTGGGGGAGGGGGGGACCATCACTCTCACCTGTGAGTTTCGGCAAGAGAAAACCTCCGCTTTCGGTTTAACGATGGCAAATAAGCCCCTCCATCATGGGTTCGTTCCACGGGGCCCCAAAGGTGTGGGTTCCTCTCCTACATCCCTCAATGCCATCCACAACTCCTCCCCCCCGCCCCCGCCCCCCGAGAAAGAAAGATGCCTCGACAATATTTCCTTTTTTAGCACCTCGCCAGCTTCCAACTCAAACGGTTATTGCTTCCCATTTTTAAAGTTTACTTAGCACACAAGGCCCAGGCGAACGGCTTTGGCAAGCGCTGGAATAGAGGGTGTGTGTGTGGGGGGGGGGGGTGTGGGGGGGGAGAGAGGGAGGGATGGATGGAGGATCTTTCGCCTCCAGCAATACAGCGCATAACGTGGTGGGGAGGGAGCGGGGCTTTTAGGGATGAGTTATATTGCAATCAACTTAGTAAATCTGCATGCAGAAAAGGATGCTAATTAGTCTTAATAGTCTACCAATATGCCCCAAGACTGGAGACACCCAACAAACGTAAATCTGCTGCCGATAAATATTTTTAATTGTTAAATTTACTGGAAAGAAAGTTTTATTGGCCTCGGCCAGCCCACGTGACGGAATAAAGCCCAGGAAAGGTGGGGGGGGGGGGGCGAGAGCAAAGGGAGAGACTCTCTCTCTCCCAGGCTTAATTCGGAGCAAGCCCCATCGAAAACCCAGGGACTTCTGCAGAAGCAAAGCGATCACACTTACATACCGCTTAGTGCACTCGCTGGGCGGTTCACAAGTTAATTAGCATTTTGCCCCCCAAGATCCTGGGTACTCGTATTAACGACATCGGGAGGATGGAAGGCTAAGTCAACCTTGATCTCTGGTCAGGATCGAACTCACAACCTTTTGGTTGTTGCAGCACACCAGTTTAACCATTGCGCCACCGGGGAGCGGGGACAGGACCGGCCTGTGTGTCTAGAGACCCATGATGGCAAACCTTGCCACTCCAGATGTTTTTGGACTTCACTTCCCAGAAGGCCAAGCACCCTGTGAATACACACAAATGGGTTTACTGTGATTCATCTGGCCCGCGCTGCCCTCGTCGCTCCCGGAAGTGGAAGTAACACGCTTACCAGAGTATTTAGTTTAATTCTTTAACATCAGCCACATAATTAGAATTTGGATTTCCATTAATTTGGGCGCGTTTTCCTTCCGCTTCCAGGAGCGACGAGGGCAGCGCGGGCCGGATGAATCACAGTAAACCCATTTGTGTGGATTCACAGGATGCTTGGCCTTCTGGGAAGTGAAGTCCAAAAACATCTGGAGTGGCAAGGTTTGCCATCATGGGTCTCTAGACACACAGGCCGGTCCTGTCCCCGCTCCCCGGTGGCGCAATGGTTAAACTGGTGTGCTGCAACAACCAAAAGGTTGTGAGTTCGATCCTGACCAGAGATCAAGGTTGACTCAGGGAACTGAAGTCCAAGAACATCTGCAGTGCCAAGGTTCGCCATCACGGGTCTAGAAAGACAAGGCCAAACCCGGGGAGTCAGGTCTGGAGATCTAAGCCTGGAAAGGACCTCGATCGCATCCCTTTCCCTGCAGTCCACATTATCTGCCCAAAGCTCGCCCCCTCCTAATAGGCAGGAGAGGCAGCCAACGCGCATGCTCGTCTCGAGCGCTTTGGCAAAATTAGTGATGTATCACGTTAATTACCAATGTGATTTTCAAATGGTTGCAGGCAGGCCCATGGAAAATTAATGGAAATCCAAATTCTAATTATGTGGCTGTTGTTAAAGGATTAAACTAAATACTCTGGGAAGGAAGGAGGGAGGGTCGTGTCGGAAAGAAAGCACTTTTCACCAGGGGGATCCTTCTTCCCAGGCCAGGCGTGCCAAGAAGATCCGTCCAGGATCCGAGACTCCGGATCGGAAGAGACCGGGAAGGGGGGGGGGGGGCTTGGGAAGGGGAGGGCTTTTTGATGCTCTTTGGCTGCTGCTGCTGCTACTTCCCAGGCCGTCGTTTGACAGGAGACGAGGAGGGATTGGAGGAGAAGACGGATCCATTCATTGTGTGCTGGTTAAAAGTGTGAGTTTGCACACCTGAGCTGCCTGGGTGTGCAAGGCCCAGAGGCTGTGCGAAAATAAATCCTGGACTGGGGCGAGCCTGAAGGATGGCACCCGGTGTGTGTGTGTATTTATATCCTCTTTTTCCATGATAAAAGAGAAGACTGGAGCCAAAGTCAACCAGGTCTGGCGCAGCTGCTTATTTGCCTCTTTTGTTTTTGAAAAAATCTTAATAGGAATAACAGTTCCGGAACAAGAAGGGCAGTGAAAGGAACCACAGCAATAGCTGCAGAGGAAAATGGCGGTTGAACTTAACCCCCACCTTCCCACCCCTTCCTCTAGCTCAGTGGTGGCGAACCTTGGCACTCCAGATGTTCTTGGACTTCAATTCCCAGAAGCCCAAGCCCCCGTGAATCCACATGAAGGGGTTTACTGCGATTTTGCGTCACCCTCTTCGCTCCCTGAAGTGGAAGTAAAACGTGCCCGTATGGATAAGGCTCTTCCGGGTTAACCCTTCCTCGGTACAGGCACATTTTACTTCCGCTTCCGGGAGCGATGAGGGCATCGCAGGCAAGATGAATCTCAGTAAACCCCTTCGTGTGGATTCACGGGGGCTTGGGCTTCTGGGAATTGAAGTCCAAGAACATCTGGAGTGCCAAGGTTCGCCATCACGGCTCTAGCTATTGTCTCTTGTTCCAGAACTTTCCAGCACTTCCATCCTAATCCTGAGGACTAGAGCCTTACATGACATTCTCACAACCACCAAAGAGCCACAGTCTGAGGGAGTCCTAACATATGGGTGTCTTTGCTCTAACCGGGTGCAGGCAAAGACGGGCTAATTAAACAGTTGTAGCAGATAGTGGCATCGCCTTGCTCAAAAGGTCTCCTGTTTTCTTAGGAGGTGGAAATGAGATTTGGTCATGCACCACAAAGGCAAGGCAGTCTTGGTGGGCATTGGGACACTTACACAGAAGTCTGTTTTCAGCATCTTGTGAACAACACATCTCTGTGTGTGTGTGTGTGTCCCTTCCCTAACTTAATGCCTTCCAAGGGTCTTGGCATACCCCCTGCCAGCAGATGGGTGAAAAGTCAGAACCATAGTCCCAAGAAATGTCGATGGACTCAAGCTGGGATCTGATTTCTAATTGCAGAAAGTGAAGGTGAGAGAATCTCTGGGCATTGCTCAGAAGGTGTTACTTAAAAAAACCCACAAAAAAAACCACATGGGTCTAAACAGCTTTTGTCTATAGTGTCTTCTGGAATTTGCAAGTGTTAATCCTTCCCCTCTTTGGTTTAAATGGAGTGAGAAGGGATGAGCAGTTTCTTGAGAAAAGGCAAATTCTTCAGAGTCATGGTGTGGAACAAAGTGTGGAATTAGAACAGAAAGACCTTAGTTAAAACCAACCACAATGTGTACCTGAGCAGCTCTGGGCAAATCACAGTCCTTGCTTAACCACCTTACAAGACTTTTGGGCAGTGTTGGCAAACCTTGGCACTCCAGGTGTTCTTGAACTTCAATTCCCAGAAGCCCTGATCAGCAGGTGTACTGACTTGGGCTTCTGGTTATTGAAGTCCAAGAACACCTGGAGTGCCAAGGTTCACCACCATGGCTTTATAGCAATAGCCCCATGATGGTGAACCTTGGCATTCCAGGTGTTCTTGGACTTCAATTCCCAGAAGGCCAAGTCTCTGTGAATCCACACAAATGGGTTAACTGCATAACGCAGTGCCAAGGTTCGCCATCACTGCCTTAAGGAGTCAGAGACAGGGGAGCCCCTATATATACAGTACTACCTTGGACCTCTTGAATGGATGTACATACAAATCTAAATGTATATGAGTATTCGTTTTGAACTCCAAGTTGGCCCTACTCAGAGACACCAATAACACAGCTTGAGATCAGGTTTGTTTGCCACACCTTCTTTGAAAGGCAAAGCACAGAAAGTCAAGGGCATGAACAAGAGACAATCAAAATCAGAGGTGGGAAGCCAGTGGCCCTCAGAGGTTAATAGTCACCAAATCCCATTAGGTTGAGCCTGTATGGCTACTGTCTAGAAACGATGGGAACTGGACTTGGACCTCTGGAAAGCCACAAGGCCCCCTCCCTCCCCAAAGCAGCTCTAAAGGCAATTTAGTATTGCAATGTGAAACCTCAATCCTTATGTGCACTTATTCTGCAGTAATTACAAAGGTTTTATGTTAGAGAAAACATGCACACGATAGCATTGTGGCCTTACCCAAAGTCACTCTCACTCAGTAGAAGTGCAAAGCATGCAGGAATTGTCTACCCTGCTATAGGGAAGCAAAGGTGCAGTAGGCTAAGGACACAACAAAACTGCTCGGAGGAAGAGTAAGGTGTAGGAGGAGAGAACTGTGTATTGTACAGCTTGGTCCATGTCTCCTGACCCAACCTGCTGCCTACATGTGCGATGGAGGAAATTGCCCCATCATTAAGGCTAGAGAACTATTCAGCTGCCAGTCTGGCTGGCTTTTTTGTGCAGCCAATATTCTTTTTGCCAGGTCTCATAACACAGAGAGTCACTCAGTCAAGACAGCCACAAGATATGATGCCTGGCGGATTCTGGGACCTGAATCCAGAACATAAATGTTTTGAGCTCAAAGGACAAATCAGGCACATTAATGGGGGTGCGGGGTGGGGGGTGGGGGGTGGGAAGACAACCACTCAGAATACTCCGAGCCAAATTTTATTTAGATTTAACCCAATTTATCCCAGCTGTTCTTAATTCTTTGTTTCCAAGGAGCATTTTCACCATTGTGGGAGAGAAGCCAAAAGTTGTACAGTAAGTACTAGACACAAATGTACCTGTGGGATCCACAAATGTACCTGTATCAAAATCTGTATTTGTATTTATCATTTTTACCTATATCTACACCTATATTTAGAAGGACTGCAGTGGCTTGGTGGTTAAGATGCTGAATTTGATGACCAGAAGGTCGACAGGTCAGCAGTTCAAGACCCGAGTGCTGCACAATGGAGCGAGCTCCCATCTCTGTCCCGGCTCCTGCCAGCCTATCAGTTTGAAAGCAAGAAACTGCAAGTAGATAAATATGTACCGCTTTGGCGGGAAAGGCAACAATGTTCTGTGTGCTCCAGCATCTAGTCATGGCTACCACATGACCACAGAAGTGCAGATACAGATAGCACTGGCTCTTTGGCTGTGAACAGAGATGAGCACCACCCACTAGAGTTGGACACAACTGGCTTTTGAGCAAGGGAGAACTTTCACCTTTGCTCGAAAGCCAGTTGTATCCGACTCTAGGATTTAGTGCTCATCTCTGTTTATAGCCAAAGAGCCAGTACTGTCTGTATCTACAGACGTTTCTGTGGACATGTGGCAGGCATGACTAGACACTGGCATGCACGGAAAACTATTTATCTCCCCACCAAAGTGGTTCTTATATATACACTTGCAATTTCTTGCCTTCGAACTGCAAGGTTGGCAGGAGTTGGGACAGAGATGGGAACTCATTCCGTCTTGCAGTACTCTGATCTCAAACTGCTGACCTGCCGACCATCCAGCTGTCAAGTTCAGCATCTTAACCACTAAGCCACCACAGCCCCTGTGGTTACTTTAAAGGTAAAGGTTTCCCTTGCCCGAAAGCCAGTCATATCTGACTCTAGGGTTCAGTGCTCATCTCTGTTTCAAAGCCGAAGAGCCAGTGCTGTCTGCTTCTGCAGACGTTTCCGTGGTCATCTGGCAGGCATGACTAGACACCGAAGCTCACAGAACGCAGTTACCTTCCCACCGAAGTGGTCCCTATTTATCTACTTGCAATTTCTTGCTTTCGAACTGCTAGGTTGGCAGGAGCTTGGACAGAGGCAGGAGCTCATTCTGTCCTGCTGTACTTGGGAATTGAACTGCTGACCTTCCGCCTCCCTGTCAGCGTCTTAGCCACTTGAGCCACTGCAGTCCCACCTTTCACCTATATTTCTACCTATATCTATGACTGTGTCTCTGTCTGACAGCCAGGTTGCCGACATGGGCAGAGTTTTGATGTGAACTCAGAAAACCTCAGTTTACATCCCTGCTTGGCTTCAGAAACTCCATGGAGTGTAGGTGGCAATGGTAAACCACTCTTTCAACTTCTCATAGACCTCAGAAATTCTGCAGGGGGTCATCTTAAATTGGAAGGGACCTGTTAGGACTTCATGACAACAATATATCTCTATCACACTGCACCTCTCTTCTGCTGAGTTTCCAGCCACCTCTCACAGCCCTGGCTGGCAGAAATGGCAGAACAGTAGAGAGTCCATCCCTCTCTCACTTCTACAGGAACACTAATTGAACCGAGGTGAGCTCCTTTGGGTGGTTTCACTCCTTTCACTCTTCTATAATGTAGATTTCAAGATTCAGCAAGTTGTGTTTTCCATCTCTACATATCTCGTGGCCCCAACCCTCATTAATACAAATATCAATATGGAAACCAGCCCACCCAAACAAACTCTGACTAGTAACCTGGTTGGGGGTGGGGGGATAAAGGTAGGGTCCTCCAGCTCCATCCAGACATGAATCATTTTTCTTTGCATACTTTAAAGGAATTACCAGCATTATGCAGGGCTGTCACTGCAAAGCACATATATAGATCTGCAAGTCATTTCCATAAATCAGAGGCATTGGGTCCAGCAGAGAAGGGAGCACTGGGAAGATGATGCAGTTCTCTTTTTGGCCATATAATGAAGTGTTCCAGAGGCTGCAGTTATTTTTCTGCTTGTTAAGGATCCCCTCCTTTCCTAGCTTTTGAATTTGATTTTAAATTAAAATGTCACCAAAAGAATGTTTTATTGGTGGCCACCATTATGATAAATTTATGCCAGATGGGGATTGCAGCCATGAAATAAAAAGGCGACTGATTCTTGGGAGACAAGCCATGAGAAACCTGGGGAACATAGTGAAAAGCAGAGATATCACATTGCAAACAAAAAATTAGAATAGTCAAAGCAATGGTATTCCCAGTGGTAATGTATGGGTGTGAGAGCTGGACCATTAGGAAGGCTGAGCGCAGAAGAATAGATGCCTTTGAGATGTGGTGTTGGAGGAGAGTTTTGAGGGTACCCTGGACAGCGAGGAGAACAAATAGGTCAATCTTAGAAGAAATCAACCCTGACTGCTCATTGGAAGGTCTAATAGTAAAGACGAAGCTGAAGTACTTTGGACATCAAATGAGAAGGGAGGATTCGCTTGAGAAGGCCTTGATGTTGGGAAAGGTGGAGGGCAAAAGAAGAAGGGGGAGGCCAAAGATGAGATGGCTAGATGGGATTGTAGACACAATGGGTACAGAACTGGGAGTGCTGAGGGGGATGGTGGAGGACAGAGGCGCCTGGAAAAAAATGGTCTATAGGGTCGCAAAGGGTCGGAATCGACTGTGCGACTGAACAACAACAACAATGCCTCAATAATTACTTTTCACATGGTATTGAAGCCCACTGGCAAGTTCTGTAACAGAGAGAGAGAGAGAGGAGAGAGAGGTGTTAAAAAAGAGTGTTTAAAACAGGGGTTCCCAACCTAAGGCCCATGGGCTGAATCTTGCCCATGGCACCATTTCATGTGATCCCCCCTCCAAAGGAATTCGAGAAACATAATGGCCACCCCTTTGAAGCTGTTGGGACAAATTGGCAACCCCCATCATGCAGGTAGGGCAAAATGGCCGTCCGGCCCTCAGAACTGACTGAGAAAGTGTGACCCGGCCCCCAGCTTGAAAAGGGGTTGGGAACCCCTGATTTAAAATGAGACCATGAGGAACTGAAAGGGGTACTTGGAAACAGAAGACCATATGTGGATGAACGAAAGGTTTGGAAACAGACAGGTGTTCACTCAAAGCTAACTCAAAAGAGCAAACATCTCTTCTTGGAAAAGAAAAAGAGAACTTGTGCAAATATAGTCTTCAACATATGATCTTTATAAATATTGAAAAAAGGAAAAGGAAATCAAGAAAGCGGGAGAAAGAAATCAAAGGGTAGGCATAGACATTAACGAAACATGGGAAGAGAAAATGGAAGGTCATTTGAGGAATATAGAGAACTCAACATCACTTGATTGGCAGTATGTCCAATGATTTAAAGCAATAATGTAATGGTGCTGGGGGTGGTTTTGATTAAGACAGACCAACTATCTGGAACCATTTCAATCAATGAGAGTTAAGGCACTGGTTTCAGCACAATATAGATCCCACCATGGTTTATTAATCAGATGTTAAAACATTGGATTTTAGAATTTGATTTTAATGACAATGTCTGAGCTGGCTGGGGCTTTTCTGAAAGTGGTTTAGCATGGTTGTCCCTATTGTAAGCATGCCATGTGTGTTCCTTGATTCAAAATGCATTGAACATGCTGCACCAGATGATAAATGATTTTTTTCTTGTTACTTGATCAAGATAAATTGCTATGCTAAATAGTTTCTAATTATAACCGGCTGTAACACGCCATGCCATTTAAACTCTCAATTAATTAATT
The DNA here is from genome assembly GCA_035047345.1 of Bradypodion ventrale. Taxonomy (NCBI): domain Eukaryota; kingdom Metazoa; phylum Chordata; class Lepidosauria; order Squamata; family Chamaeleonidae; genus Bradypodion; species Bradypodion ventrale. The sequence goes on from JAWDJE010000003.1 coordinate 76,725,322, forward strand.
AGTTTAAAGCAATGGTTCTCTAAGTGCAAAGTTAAGTGCTTCTGTAAGAAAGTGTGGACAGTTGCCAGAAATGAAAAGAAAGCATGTCCATCTTTCATGCCCCTCCCTTCTCTAAGGTAGCATTGGCTAACACTGAATGTTCAGAGGTTATTGGGCAACATCATCTCCAATATAGCTATGCTGTCTGAGAATCATGGTAAGTATAGCCCAATAATATCTTGGGTGGGTGGGGGTTCAACTTTAGGATATGTTGCTAAAGTACCCCATGGTTGGGATGGAATACCAATCCAAGGCCACCTTTTCTTAGCCATTTCTATGTGTAAGGCTCCAGGCTGACATTTTCTTCTGATCACAGATGTTCCCAAGTCTTCCTTTTAATTTCATCAAAGTGCCTGCACTTGTGTGATCTGTTTCTTACTCCATGCCCAATGTGTCAAAGATAGGGTTGCCATATGCCCCGGTTTTCCAGGATTTTCTTGGATTCAAGCTGTCCCAGCCGGTTCAAGAAAAAACATGTAAAAGTCCTGGATTTTAAAATTTGAACAAAGGAAGCAAGATCACCTCTCACTAAGGGATTTTTGCAAAGAGTTAATTCACTGCCTCCCTGCCTTTCTTTCAATTAGCCTGCTTGAAAACAGTGAAGGCAACACAGCACCCTGAAAAGCCCGTCGAGAAGAGGAGACACTTGCAAGTGAAATAATTGAAAGAAAGACACGGAGGCAGTGAAATAACTCTGCAAAAATTCCTTGGCTCACCTTGACGTTTGGGAGACAAGGAGTCGTCCTCAGCCCTTTTCCTTGAAAGCCGGGAGGGAGCAAGAAATACCAATATCTAAGAAGCCAAACCTCCACCATACACTGGGACGGAGGATTCCTTCTTCACGTGGCCGCAAAGGGTTAATTGCATAGGGTCGGTATTCCCTGTCAACTCTGGACAGGGATTATGCGGGGTCTTAGAGCTGTGGAGTCCTTGACAACGCATGCACAGTTTGAAGAATGCAATGGCTGACCCGGTTTGGTGGGAGAGAATTATGGCAACCCTAGTCAGAGAGAGAGAAGGAAGAGAACGAGACCATTATCCTGCTTGAAAGACCGTTCCATTGGGCTTTACATCTCTTCAACTTCACACAGAACCTGAATCATCAGGATGTTGTGAGAGCTCTGGAAGGCCAGAAAGCAGGATATAAATTTCTTAAATATACGCCTACGAGCAAACATGCATACATTTGCAAATGAACACATAAAACCTAGTGCACAGATATTTCTTCAACAATCACAGGATTAAATGAAGTTTGTCTTCCCATATTTTAAAAAAATCATCACATGCATAGCTCTTTATGAATACCCTGAAAGATCAGCACAAGACTCTACTGCAGAGAAACTCGGACATGTTTTTAATGACAGCAGCATGGCAGGAAGTTACATTGTGTGGAAGTAATCCCAGCAATGCTTTATTGAAGGTTGGTATAGTACCAAGGGGGTTAGGGACTTGACTGAATGGAAAAAATTGAACATTGTTCATGAGTCAAGGCTGCAGAAGCATTAGTATAGCCAGATTTCTTAAGAGTGAATGCTGTACGTATGCTGTACATATATCTCTTATGTAAGGTAAAGGTAAAGGTTGCCCTTGCTTGAAAGCCAGTTGTATCTGACTCTAGGTTTAATTAAAAACCCACCCACCCCATCTCCAATGTCATGTGTGTCTGCTCAGGAGCATGTCTAACATGACGGTCAATGGAATTTAATTCCTAAGGAGTAGGTATAGGACTGCATCCTTGGTTTGATATGACCTTGTCTCATGTTGATGTCTTCTGACCACTATAGCAACATGGGTAAGTTGTTCTGCATTTGGTGGTGTACTTGTGAAATACAAAAATAAAATGAATATTAATTCCATTTTTCAAAAACAAAATTAAAATATCTACTTGCCAAAGGTTTATCCTGTTGAAAACCAACAGAAGGAGGGTTCCATCAAGGAAAGGGTTCTGAAAGGAAGGAACATTCTAGAAAGTAAACATTTTAAAGTACAGACTCCCTAAATTTTAAATCTTGTTTTTAATTTTGGAACAGTGTCATGTTTGCCTCAAATATTTGACCATGAAGAAAGAAAGAATGGAAGGAAGGAAGGAAGGAAACTTAATCTCACTGCAAGATCAAACAATGAATCCATCATTGATTTCTCCAGGAGATTGTTTGGTCTATTAACAGACCTAACACAACTAGTTTGCAGTTATTCTCAGTGGACTGGATGGGAATTCCGAGGAGAAAGTAAGAGCTATATTTGGGTTGTAAGAGTTGTTGCTGAGTATTATCAGAACTTATATTATTTTGCCAAGTGTAGGGGGTGTCCCAAAATGTACATCTAACATAAATGGAAAAATATTAGTAAGTAACTGGGCAACTCTACTATCAGGTTTGCTATTCAGTACTTTCTTACAGTACTAGCCATTATAAAACACATTATAAAAGAGGGGCTGCTGGACTAATGGAATTACTGTATTGACTTAATGCTATATAAAAAAAATTAAGCCCTCCATCCATCCAGTTCATTAATAAGATAAACATTTTAACTGTTACTCAATAACAGCAAGCCTTCATATGAAGCACCTGAGATGTACATTGGCTATATGTAGAATCAAATGCTATGTGTTTATATCAAGTTCATGTTTTTCCAGTGGGAGATACTCTGTCTCCAAAAATGAACTTTTGCAATGTAGTCACTTTGCCTGGAACATGACGCTCTCCCACAAAGTGTTTGGAAGTGATGAATGAAACTGTAGATTGCTCTGACAGAGACACAAGCAGTCATTTCACAGTGCTAGGATCATGTCAAGAGGCTGGGATGGAAATCAGAAGCCATTATGCTGTTTATTTTTGTTTCTCTGTTTTTCTATGCTTATGAAAAAATAACCATTCAATAACAGAGTAAAGCAATAAACCAAGTAGATGATGAAACATTCCATCCCCTTCTTCACAATCACTATTCTGGCTCTTTCAATAGGAAATGAAAACAGAATGATTTGGACAGGTTGCTCTGGATGCTATGGGTCACGGTGGGTACAGGGTGGATTGTCTCATTGTTCTTCAGACCACAAGGCTACGTTCGCCCTGATTTACAGGCTATAACTCCCAGTATCCATCAGCCAGTATGAAAACCTTTCCAGTCTCTTCTTGACTGTCTTCAATAGGTTGTTCCATTAATGAGATTTTGTTCATGTTCTTAGTACATTTCCACTGATAAGCATGATTTTTTTAAAAAAAAATCGCCACCCTTCTTCTGCATGTAAGAATCCTTCCAAGTGCTACACCCTTTTATTCTATATGGTGCCTTCTTGTTTGGCTAGGAGTATATATTAGGTAAGAGAGAGGTGGGTTTGTTTGTTTATTTATTTATTTAAATTTGTATTGCCACCCACTCACCTGGAGCGACTCTGGGCGGCTCACAACCAAATATAAAACATAAAAACATACATGCTAAAAAAAAATCTTTAAAACCCCCATTAAAACACATTAAAATCCATTAAAACCCCACCCACCCCATCTGCAGAGAGGGAAAGTTCAAATAACCCAATGGGCAGGTGCCACCTCCCCAGGTGTACCCCACACCTGCCCAGCCAGCCAGGTTTTGAGTTCTTTCCTAAAGGGCAGCAATTCTGTCTGCAACTGTAACTCTGTTGGCAGGAGGTTCCATAGGGCCGGAGCGGACATGGAGTGGACCTAATTCTGCAGAACTGGGGCCAGAGCCATAAGTATCTCTTTTGACACTGTAATATACATGATCATGTCTCACCAACTCTACCATGAAGTATGGGTACAAACCCCTTTTTAAAAGGAAGAGAAGAATGTGGTATCTCACAGAAGAAAGAGAAAGACACTCCCACCCCACCAAAGCAAAAAATAAAATAAAAAAGGTGTGGATGGGAGAAAGTGAATAAATTGGGAGGTTTTATCATCCGATTTACTAATTCTCACCAGTAGATTATTCTCTAACATTAGGTTTCCTCTATATCATGATATCCCAACCTTGGGCCTCCTGGTGTTCTTGGATTTCAATTTCCAGAAGCCCAAGTCAGCACCTACCTGCTGATCCGGGCTTCTGGGAATTGAAGTCTAAGAACAACTGGGAGTTCAAGGTTGAGAAACCCTACTCTACATTTTGGTATGCTTTGACAGGACCTCAGTTGCTCCACTCTAGTTACAGCCCTGGCTGGAAATATATTTCTAATTTAGTAATGTTCCAGGAAAAATACAAAAGGAAATAATAGATGCTCTAAAGACCTCTTTCAACAGAGGATATTACAATTACTGACTTCCAAATGAGAAGGTTGGCAGAACTGTGGTTTCAGAAGCAGGGCACATGCCTAACCTACAGAGGGTCCCAGTTTCAACCACTGACATCACTTGAAAGCCACTGCCAGCCAGTGACAAGAGCAATGGGCTGCATGAACCAGTGTGTAAGGCAGCATCCAAGGTTCTGACTGACAAATACATCTCACAACAAAATATTTTGTTCTACCATGCTTTTATTCAGGATTTCAACCATTCAGATCTCTCCCCCCCCAACTTTACCTTTTATTTTTACTCTGGTTGGCACTCCTGCCCAATGTACATGGCTATTACATCTGGAAATATTTTTGGATTTACCCCCCACAAAGGCTTAAACTATGCTCACCTGTAACTGGGGGCATTTTAAAGCAGCTTCTCAGGGTGGCTTCCAATGTGGGTCACATGCCCCACAGGGGACTTCATTTCCCAGAAGCCTCACTCAGTGCTTTGAGGAATTGACTTAGACTTCTGGGAATTGAAGTCCAAGTGCCAAAGGTTGGGAAACTTTAGTGTCTAGGGCTCCTGAACTTCTATCATTCCTTCTTGCCAAGGAAGGTGTCCGTTGCGGAGCCACTGCATAGGCTTCTTAAGAAAGATGCAGTTTGGTGGTGGGGAGACAGTCAGGAAAAGGCTTTTAAAGAGTTAAAGCAGCTGTAATCCTCAGAAGCAATCCTGACCCATTTCGATCCAAGAAAGCCCGTAGTCTTGGTATGTGATGCTTCACCAGTGGGGGTGAGGGCGGTGCTTTGCCACGTGTTGGGAAACGGGCAGGAAGCCCTGGTTGCATTTTACTCCAGATCACTTTCAAAGGCAGAGCGCAACTACACGCAAACAGACAGGGAGGCGCTCGCCATAGTCGCAGGGACAAAGAAATTCCATGACTTCCTGTATGGTCGGCCATTCAATATTGTGACCGACCACAAGCCACTGCTTGTGGCTTCCGCCAGGCCGCCTGTACTGGGGCAGTTGCCCCTTCAAGTGGAGGAGGCTTTGCCCTGAACAACTTAACCCCAGCCCTCGTTGCTTCGGCCGCCTGCACTTCTTTCATTACCTCTTGGAGAGTCAGCTCGCGGCCCCGGTTCATGAGCTTCTGTTGGGCCTCTTCGTCCCACAGACCACAAAGCATGCGGTCCCTGAGGGCAATCTCTAGGTTTTCCCAATCACATGGGCCTGCAGCCAGGCGGAGGGCCGCCGCATAGTCCGCCACAGACTCTCCCGGGTTCTGTGCCCTTCTCCAGAACGCAGCTCGGGCCGTGAAGATGGAGACAGTTGGCTGAAAATGCCCCTGCCTCCTCTACCTTCCTCGGTGCCATTAGGTTCACCAGGAGCTTAATGGCCGGGTACCCGAGCATCATGATGAGGTGGGCACATTTCTTCCCCTCGTCTGTGATGTCGGCAACCGCCAGCGTGCTCTGAAAGTGCATTTTGAACAATTCCCATTGCTCCGGATGCTTGATGTCGAAACTCAGTGGTGTCTTGATCCCGTGGGAAGCCATATCCCATCCTCGTTGCCAATTTGGTGTTCAGGGAATCAAGACAATGGAAGCAGCCGTACAAGGCTTAACACGTCTTTATTGCATGGCATACAATACGAACACGAGGTAATGGCGGTGATACAGCTCCTTTTATACAGTAACTATACATTTGAATGTGGCTACACGGTAGCCTATTGGCTACTGTCGGTGTGACGTCACCTGGAGTCACACCCTTCTTGTCCAGGGTCATCCAGAGTCACGCCCTTCTTGTCCAGGTGTGTCCGTGGCGGGAATGTTTCCCACGGCTGGAGATGGTTGGGGAATTTGTACCATGTGAGCTGAATGCTCGCTGCTTCCCATTCTGGTAGCAAGCTCACATTCTCATACAGCTGAGATACATTGTGCTCTATTACAGATTGCTGAAGGATACATTCTTTCCTGAAGTAGTTACATTCATCTTAAAGGTATAAAGCAACAGTTACATTCCATACACAACAGAAACGCTGATCTAGACAATGAAGTAGTTCAGTCAACTTTTGTTATCTCTTAGAGTCTCTAGTGACCTCTTCCTATTTCCATTTCACAACATTTTCCAGATCATGTCCCCCGCCAAGTTTTTCCATGCTATTCCATCCCCATGCACATTTGTCAGTTGTTTTCTAAGTCCGTTATCTAGTCATTGATCTAACATTGGTTTGTTTGTAAAGATGATCCCACTTTAAAACTTTTATTTAGTTTTTGGAATGCCTACTAACTTCAGGATTATTTCATATCTAGTGGTAACACCCTGCTTGTTTTGGCTGCTTTTGCATAAACATTGGAAAGTCCTTATAAGTATTAGTAAGGAATTATATACTTCAATAGGAGAGTGATTTCTAATCAAATCCATCTGAAGCTGTCACTCATGATGAATTCATGTAAACTAAAATCCAACTCATGAATACTAAGTTAAGGCAAGCCTGGTTCGAGGAAAGAGGCCTTTTGTGGACCTAATTATATGGCAGCTGAAAATAATGCTACAGCCTATGTTAGAGGAGATTACATAGTAATTGCAGTTTTGCCTTTAAAACCCTCACGAGTAAAAAGGAAGATCAGAGAAATAATACTTAGGTCTGAGTCATGAAAGATACTGATCAAACCAGGCATTCACTTTTCTGCTTGTGTAAATCCTGCAGTTGTAGATGAATCTGTCCTCTTTGCCATCTTCTATAATCTGGATCTGGAAACGACCCAAAGATCTGCTCTTCTGATCTTGTGCCCTAAGCCAGGATTCAATATGCATTAACGCTCTTCCATCTTAAAGTGCGCCACAAGCAGAGCACGGGAGCAAACAAGGAGCTCCATGCCAGAGATGCCTGCCAAATGGAAGGAATGGCTTAGTAAATGCGTTAAAATGTGTGCTCTCACAGTGAGTTTATGTTTATATCTCAGGGATGTTAGTTCAGCAATATCTGTATTGGCTTCACCACGTTCTCAGGGCAAACCTTCTCAAAAGGATGGTTTATGTCCTGACCTAAGTTGCAGTTGTCTTTGCAAATATATCCTCTGATGCAGAGGCATTCGGGGTTAAACAAGTGTAAATCAGACTCCAAAAGAAAATGAAAGAACATTCATGAAAAAAAGGCTTTTTGCCTTAATAGCCTCTAAACCAGGGGTGCCCAAACTACGGCCCATGGGCCAGATCCTGCCCCTGACGCCAATTCATCCAGCCCATGCTGCCCTCGTCGCTTGTGGAAGTGGAAGTGAATTGATTAAGATTTGCCCCTGTCAAAAGCAGGAGCCATATTCTCTTTCCTGCTTAACAACAGAAGATTATAAGCAACATAGGGTGTTTGTTATTTGTTCAGCAACTCATCCCCCCCCCCAAAAAAAAAAAAAGGAAAAAAAGATAGAAAGGTGAGAGCAAAGCTTTACATGGCTGAGACATAGGGAAGTAAGGTTGATAATTTCCATTTTTCTATCACATTTTCAGTCAGAGTACATATTAGTTTGAGCTCCATAACCTGTGTTTTTCCCCAAGGCCTATGCATATAAAAGGCAGCAAGGAAGAGGGATTATTCTTGATCATATGCAGATTGTTTTCCTCTAACCATTGTAATGTGTTAGCCTGTCCATATACATTTACATTTCATAAATGTGGCTTATAAGCAAGGCTGCATGCATGTTCATGTTCTTTTAGTGCTGAAGGTGAAGAACTATAATTAAACAATTGTCTGTTGGGTGCCTCTGAATGCTATTTAATTATCTGTATGTGATGGCTGCTTCACCCTTCCAGTTTCAGGGCTGCCTCTGTATATGTCCTGACCTAAGCTGTAGTTGTCTTTGCAAATACAACCTCTGATGCAGAACCATTTGAAGTTAAGCAAGCGTGAATCAGACTCCAAAAGAATGTTCTTTAAATGAAAAAGGCTTTTTGCCTTACTAGCCTTTGAACCAGGGGTGCCCAAACTACAGCACGTGGGCCAGATCCGGCCGCACTATCCTCACTGCTCCTGGAAGCGGAAGTAAAATGTGCCCATACGGGAGCATGAGGGCAGTGCAGGGCAGATGAATTGGTGACGGGGGGGAGGCAGATCTGACCCACTGGCTATAGTTTGGGCACTTCTGGTTTAAGCAGAGAAAATGGTAGCCTAAAATCTATCTCATTCTGTTGCAAAACAGATTGCAAGGCATGTTTTACTTCCGCTTCCGGCGGGAGGAATCCAGTGGTGGCCATCAGCAGGTTCGCACCAGTTTGCCAGAACCAGTAGCAGAAATTCTGGCTGGCCCTGCCCATCCAAGTTTTAAAATAAAGTAGTCCTAATTTGGGTGCGACGCAGGGCTTTTCCCCTGGCCACATCCACCATACCACACCCACAGTGTAGTATTATTATTATTTTTTTGGAGCCCACCACTGGAGGAACCACATGACTGGTCCACTGAACCATGTGACTGGCTTGTGGCTCCAAAAGTTTGGGCACTCCTGCTCTAATCAAATGTATTATCCTGAGAGATAACCTATGGGAAAAGATGAGGTGACAATCTGATGAAAATACTAACCTTATGTCTGACTAGCAGGGATGGAAGACTCTAAAAACACCTCTTTCTTCAGCCCCTAGTAAGACAGCATCAACTGTCTGCAGCCTGCATGAGCAATAATTTATAACTCACAAATAACTTCCTTCTTACGGCTGCTGTGATTCATGGGGCGCTGTGTCGGGGAGGATGGATTTGTGAGCAACGGCTTCTCTCCACAATTTACCAGGTACACAGACTACAGGGCCATCGAGGTCTGATTTACAGCCAAATGTGAGCAAAGGGGGCTTTGGCTTTGTGCTTTGCCAGGATTTGGGCAGACACTTTCTGAAGGGAGGCTGGGAAAGATTGCAAGCCACCCTGCTAGCTAAGCTACCAGATTAAAAAGCCATCAAGTAGCAATGAAAATTCAGAAACAACTGTTCTCTCAGCCTGCTCTGCATCCAAATAGCAATTTAGAGACAAGAGACCACATTTCTTTGTTATTGCTGATGGGTTGGGATTTTTCCCCTCCCCTTTCCTCTGTTCGCAATCTGGGGGAGTAAACGTCTGTTTAATAATGGAATATCAAGAAACTTACATTTAAAACCTAGCGTGCTGGCATATAAGAAAGCAATACCTGAATCTGGAAAGAAAAGACCCCAATAAAGCTTCTGTTGTATAAGGGTGATAGACATCATGGGTAGGGTAATAACACTCTCAGGGCCACCATCAGGGGGGACCATCAGGACTCCCGTCCCGGGCTCGGAGATGATGGGGGCCCGGCGGTGCCAGGAAACTATTGATCTGCGCATGCACAAACAAATGACGCATGCACAGGAAACCATGAGGGCATGGCGGCACCAAGAAACCACTGATCTGTGCATGCACAAACAAATGACGCATGCGGAGGGAAACCTTAGGGGCGTGGCCAAAATGTGGTGGTGGTGGGGCACATACCGGGCCCAGAAATTTCTGATGCCGGCCCTAAACACTCCATATTTATGACTCACAAACACACCATTTGTTCAACTCAGTGGCAGCTGAAAGCTGTATTCTCAAATATTTTCTAATCCTTAAAAAATAAACAAATGTGACATTTCCAATTTGACATTTAAATCTGAATGCTTCACATTACAGTTCTATGCCTTGTTCTTCAATTATTTAGACTAGACTTCTTCAGACAATCCTTGAGGTGCTTTAGACTTCTTGGTATTACCTATTGATTTGATTTGGGCAGGCACTGAATTAAAACATCATTAACAACAACAGTTCTTTAAATGCTGTCGAATTCTAAAAAACACACATTGCATGTCAGGTATTAAACATTGTCAAATACTAATTACCTGTGAAGAAAATGGTGTACAGAATAGTTCCTTGGGCATCCTTTTTGGCAGGGTGAAGGGTAGCAGGTATCCTGGGGGTGGGGGATGAGCCCCCAGGATGAGCTGTATTATATTCCCACCCTCTTGAAGGTTAGATCAGGGCAGCAAATGGATTCAATGTATTTACTAAAGCTGATTCAGAAAGAGGAAGAACATTTACCAGTTCCTCATCTCCATTGAAATATAATGTGAAATTCCACAGGTTCAAGGATGGTTACACTTAGGACTAGTGTGTGTTTTAAATCTATAAAGTTCTTTAGGTACCGCACATGTACTTCACCAATAGTATCCTCAGACCTAAAATCAATGAACAGAGAGTAAGCTCCACTGAAGTGAGTGACCACGGCAGTTGTCTGTCCTGGCTGTGGGCAGAAAGAGCTTCTTATTTTGCACAAAATGTTCACATAATTGCTTTCTGCCTCCACAGGCAAGTAATAATAATAATTTTGTGTCAGAAATTATTCTGGGTTGAAAGGATTTTTGCAGGAGAAACTCTGCTCAGGGGCCGCACAAATGAGGCTCCTTTCATGTCCCCAAGAGCTGGGACAGAGACGGGCACTCAATCCGTCAGGCAGTACCCGGGTCTCGAACTGCTGACTTGCCAGCGTTCCAGCTAATAAGGTGAGCTTCTTAACCACTGAGCACTGCAGCCACTCCATAGGCAAATAATTATTTTGTTGCTACCACACTTGAAACAGTTGGCAGTGTTTGCTAATGAAGAACTATTGATTAATTTCAGCCTTTTACTTGCTTGTGAAGCAGAACTTTTGTAATCCATTTCTGCTCCTTTGCTACTAGTGCTATGGACACTTTTCCATATTGCAGTGGCACGAGCTACTTTCATAATTTGTAACTACTGAGAATACTCTGGCATGTAGGCCATCAAAACAGGAGCTGATAATATCCATGGAGTGCTTGCCCTGCTGCTACTGTTGTTAGAACAAGAGATCTCAGGATTCCTAGATGTCTTAACAGACTGGGCACCTTTATCATGGTCAATGGCTATGTTGTCAGAGAAAGCTGGGTATTATAATTATGTTTTTTTCCTGTCTGCATCGAATGGCGGTTTGGATTTTCTGCGTGCATGGACATCTGCGCATGCGCACCTCCGCCCTCCCTGTGTTTTTTTCCCTGCACGGACCTCCACCCTTCCTGGTGTTGTTTCCTGTATTTTTGTGCACAAGGCATCATGGGGGTTGTAGTTCCTGCTCTTTTACCCATTTTTGGGGCGCACACCCCAGCTTGGGCGGCCGGACCCCTGCAGTGCGAATCCCTGGACCGCAAGGTACGTGTGTGCGCAGTTTTAGCATGGTTGGTGCAACGGTGTGGATTTGTATACTGGACATACAACCATTACACCTCTGTTTTTTTATATATAGATAGATACTCTCCGACAGGAGCTACTGTGTTTTTATATAGTACCCAATCTCATTATAAAGGTTTGTCTCAGTGGTCTCATAGCGGTTCTTTGTCTAAGAATGGTGAATACATCATGTTCCATATATTGCTAGACTACAATGTCAGTCAGTCCAAACCAGTACAGTGGGTGGGGGATAATGGAAATTGTAGTCCAAGAACATCTGAAAGGCCACCATTTGCCCCCTCCTCTAGACTAATACGATAATTCTCAACCAAAGTTACAACAAATACATGTTTCCTTCATGGTTCCCCCCTTCCCGGTTTCCTATACTATACTGGTGGCTTTGGTGTTCACAGAGTCCAGAGGACACTGGGCTTCTGTCAAAAATCAAAACATGACGTAAAGGTAAAGATAAAGGACACCTTTGCTCAAAAGCCAGTCATATCTGACTCTAGGGTTCAGTGCTCATCTCTGTTTATAGCCAATGAGCCGGTGCTGTCTGCGTTATGCAGAAGTTTCCTTGGATATATGGCAGTCATGACAAGACACCGGAGTGCACGGAACACTGTTTACCTTCCCATCCAAGTGGTACCTATTTATCTACTTGCAATTGCTTGCTTTTGAACTGCTAGGTTGGCAGGATCTGGGACAGAGATGGGAGCTCACTCCATCGTGCAGTACTCATGTCTCGAACTGCTGACTTGCCAACTTCCAGTCATCAAGTTCAGCATCTTAAGTGCAGTTTGCCATTGCAGTCCCCAAACATGATGTAGCCATTACCTTTCTGGACAAGTCAGCAGGAATCTTTCTCAGTCTCTTAACAACACTTTGTCATTTCTAAATACTGCACAGGAATGGGCGTTCATAACTTACTTCACAGGGATGTCAGAATGAACATGTTCATAGCTGTAAATCACCTGTCTCCTTAAAGGAGCTATGTAAAAGAAAAGAAAACAAACACAAGAGAAGTCAAAAGAGGAGGTGGAAGAGGTAAGAGATGTGGAAGATTAAAATGCTCAGGAACATTTCAAGTTCTTATTATTTTTCATCTCTGAGAAACTGCAGTCAAGCAGAAACATTTGCCTTGCATTTACATTTTCTTAATCAAAAGCGTAATCTCTAGTTTTCTCTCATTGTGTGTAGCAGGGGTTTTGGTCAAATATTTGCTCCAAAGGAAACCTTCCTGATTTAACATGGACCACACAAGTAAGGATGGAGTGACACCTACTGAAGTAGCTATGAACTGCATGCAGTTGCAATCTGTACAGATAAGTCGGCATCAGAACATACAGCAATAACAATTACACGTATATGGCGCACTATAGCACTTAGAGCACTCTCTGGGTGATTCACAAGGCAATTAGCATTTTGCCCCCAACAAGCTGTAAACTCATTTTAACAATCTCGGAAGGATTGAAGGCTGAGTCAATCTTGAGCTTTTCGGGATCCAACTCAGATCGTGAGCCGAGTGTACTGCACTGTGCCAAAGGAGCTATACAAGCAAGAATAAAGATTTGTCTGCATAATCTTAAAAAGTTGATCACACCCCCAGGTAAAATGCACTTATTGTCACACTGCTAACATATCTATTCAAATGGTTGCTCTTTGGCAGGGTAATCTTGTATCTACAGATAGCTCTCATAATCTACAAATAACACGACCTATGTATCAAACCTATTGTCTGTGTATTAGCGTTCTCTGAGGGGTACACAGAAAGTGCTTCCTCGAAGATTGTGGTATTTTTGAACCACAATCAGGCAAACCGTGGTAATGGCAACCTTGTGTTGTCAGCTAAACGCCCTCATCACTCCATGTCCAGTGCCCTTTTAGCACAGCCAGCACGCCCCTGCATGACCGTGAAGCCTTTTGGCAGGCAGGGAAATCCCTTGATTAACTATCATTCAATGACTGGAGACAGGAGTGAAATTTTGACATCTTACAGCTTCCTGACAGGGGTTCAAAATAGGATAGAAGAAGAGTTTACTGTTAGCTCTACCAGAGATTGGAAATAACCGTGGATTGGATCTCACTATGTTTGATTTATCTTCGCAGTAGGAAGGCACACAAGTGAATCTTTGCAGTTCAATACAGGATTTGTCCTAGGGGAAAAAAACATCAGACTACAGACCTGTAACAGACTGGAATAAGGCCCTTGGAATTCTCTCCATGTTTGGCTGGATTGCTCAGGGAATTAGATATCTAATTGGGGAGCCAAAGGTTGGGAGTTCAGCTCACCATAGTGCATCCCAGGACTCAAGCCAGGACATTCAGTCTTGCAATACAATTATCATTGTATTTTAATGTTGTGAACCAACTAGAGTTGAGAATTCTGGCTCTCCAAAGGGGTTAAAATACATAAAATAAAATTATCCTTGGGCAAGATGTACAGTGCCAGAAAATCCCACAAGAGAATGATAAACCACTTCTAAGTATTTCATGCTAAGAAAATCACAAGAAGAGTTGCCTTAAATTCGAATCAACTTGACAGTGCGTTGTGGTGGTGGCAGTGGTGGCAGTGGAAAACATGAGAGCACAGAGGGAAATCTAAATGGATTAAGGACCTTGTATCTTTTGCAATGTTTGCACTTATGCCATAGAAATGCCATGGATACCTGCTAGATTTGGTCAGTTCTCACTGAAATTTGTGCCTAGATTATCTTTAATCTGGAATACTTTTTGTTCTTTCCTCACAAATGGCTGCTGTGTCCTCCATCCCACAAAATACAGTGGGCATCACCACCAATACTGGAAACCTTTCAGGCAAGAAGCTCAGCATTTCCCTCCATTCTGTACTTATTGGGACAGGATGTAAGATCACCAGAGAAAGGAAGTCTAACATCTATATGACTTCATGAGTAGCTTTGTTGTGTTCCTGTTATTCAAGTCAAGGACTATGCCATGAAAAGTAGATAGTAGACTCCGGAGAAGGCTGAATGTCATGCACCAGGGCCCATGACCATAATCATTTTTGCTAGCACTGACTGTCTGCTTCCCCAGGTAAAATACAAGAACAAGACACATATTTTCTTTTTGTGACAACCTTTCTTCCCCTTTTATTTGCTACCCTATCATAATCCCTGGACCCATGTTCACATCAACAACTGCTCTTAGAAAAAAGCACATTCTCATGATGTAGCCATCAAGGTCATAATCTTCTCCAAGACAATGGATCTATTTTTAGTTCAGGGGCTGTGAGTTTAATTGCTAGTGAAATCTATTGGCTTCAGTGACCTTGATGACAACACAGGGCCCATTTGCAAATGTTTATTTGGGGGAATCAGAGAAAAATTATACAGTAATACCTCGGATAACGTTTGCCCCAGATAACACTAAAACCACATAACGTTAAGCAATCGGTGGGGGGGATTGCATCGCATAACGTTGAAATCCTATGGGATGTATTGCATAACGTTCCTTGAAGCCCATGCCGGGTACAATGTATCTCTATGGAGTTTTAATGTTATGTGATTCATCCCATAGGATTTTAACATTATGCGATGCATGTATCGCATAATGTTAAAAATCGGATGCTAAGACTCATGGAACCAAGTTTTAGCATTATCCGGGGTTCTACTGTAGTATGAAATTGTCCCCATAAGCCATGAGGTTCAGCTTCTGATTCCCCAGCTGCATGAACAGTAGGAGTTTGGAATATTGCTTTACAAAATATTTAGTTATACTTGTAGTTTCAAGGGCATACTGTACATCATTTAGTTGCTGCTATGCTACAATTCATTTTAAAAGCTCTTTACCTTTCCATTTTCCAAGTAACTAACCTAGATATCCTTGTAGATATTTTAAATGAAACACAAACCCTATGAGCTCCTGGTCTGTTATCCAGAACACACAATGCATCTCATTTATATATTTTATATAAATAATGAAATAAATAAATAAATAAATTCACATTTTTGTCATCCCAACTAGGTATGGGCCTTTTGTGTCTAAATGAAAGACTCAAAACACAAAAGAGCCTTTCCTTTTCATGTAAAACACCTGAGCACAGGTGTTTTACCTGAAGGATTGGCAAGTAAAAAGTATGAAAATGAAAGAGGCAGCCCCCAAAGAACCCTAAAGAAATACAAAATTCTTACCACACACATCCATAATTTCAAAACCCACAATGCAGTAGTATAAGACACAGCACAAGCCAGCATTTTTAGTATATTGAAGCATTATTCCTTTTTTACTATTTAGTAAGTCAACAGCCACAAGTGTAAAAAGTTATTGTTTGTCTGAAAAATGAATCAATTTATTCCATGTTAAATTGCCACTAGGAATGCGGTAGCTCAAGTGGTTAAGACACTGAACTCACTGACTGGAAGATCAGAGTTCAATTTCCAGGTACTGCATGTCGGAGTGAGCTCCCATCTTTGTCCTAGCTCCTGCCAACCTAGCAGTTCAAAAGCAAGAAATTGCAAGTGGTACAGTGGTACCCTGCATAATGAACACTTCGTATAACAAAAAATCCATACAATGAAGTGTTCACTATGCAAATGGTGATACCCTGCATAATGCATTTTTTCATTATATTAGGTTTTTGGTAACCAGGGTATACCCTGCTTAATGGAAACCCCATATAACGAACATTTCTTTGTTATGCGGGGGATCTCCCATTGGATCCACATAGCGAAAAAACTGCATATCGAAGAGCTCCGTGGAATGGAGCTTTTTCGCTATGCAGGGTTCTACTGTAGATAAATAGGGACCACTATGGTGGGAAGGTAAACAGTGTTCCGTGCACTCCAGTGTTGAGGGATGCCTGCCACATGTCCGTGGAAACATCTGCAAATGCAGACAATGCTGGCTCTTTGGCTATAAACAGAGATGAGTACTGAACCCTAGAGTTGGATACTACTGGCTTTCGAGCAAGGGGCAACCTTTACTTTTACCAAAATTTCCACTGCGCTGTAACTTTTTATTATACACCATTAAGTAACCCATTATTTGTAACTTTCAAATTCTGTTTACAAGATAATGGGAGCCACCCCAGCATTTCCAATTGCCACTGCTGACGCCATGGCAAAGGGGAGTCTCTACTTCTAAATCTGCAAGGTAGGACAGACTGTAGTCATTAGACATGGGCATCTCTATAATTTTTGGACTACATCTCCAAACATAGATCTACACACCTCTAAAGCAAAGTGAGGATATTGGCTTGATTGTATTAAATAGGGGTGCGTGTGGATGCTTCCCACTCACTCTGTGTTCATCTCCATTTATAGCCAAAGAGCTAGTGTTGTCTGTATCTGCAGATGTTTCCATGGTCATATGACAGGCATCGGAATGCTGCTTACTTTCCCACCCAAGTGGTACCTATTTCTCTGCTTGCAATTTCTTGCTTTTGAACTGCTAGGTTGGCAGGAGCAGGGACAGAAAGGAGAGCTCACTCCATCGTGCAGCACTCCGGTCTGGAACTGCTGATCTAATGACCTTCCAGTCATCAAGTTCAGCATCTTAACCACTAAAGCCACTACAGCCACCCATGGGATTACTTCCAATTCCCCCTTTCCTCATCTCAAATTACTTATCATTTTAACACCATCAATGCCAAATAGGATGCAAAGGGCCTTCTGTGGTGTTGCCACACTGCAGAATGAAGGGCAGTGGCATGAGTCACACACACCCCCTGCAGTCACCCTGGAATCATGTGTGCACACCCTGATCTGGTCCAATGTATTCACATTAGTCTGAAGATGATGCACATGACTCACCTTAACATTCCATAAAGTTACTGAAATTGCTTTAGCGCATCTCTCTTTGAATGAAGGCACCTCTGGTCTCCAGCCAGAAGCTTCTTGGCAAGGTAAATAAAACTTACTAAAAAGGGAGCTTTCAGTTATCTAGAACACCCCATTACTTGAAAGCTATGGATGCTCTGAAGGTGTTCAGGTACATTAGGAATCCCTATAATTAACAAATTTCATTCAAATTAATGAAAACGAATAAGATAAAGGTAAAGGTCACTCTTGCTCAAAAGCCAGTTGTATCCAGTCATATCTGACTCTAGGGTTCAGTGCTCATCTCTGTTTACAGCCAAAGAGCAAGCACTGTCTGCATCTGCAGATGTTTCCGTGGACATGTGGCAGGGCATGAGTACACAGAATGCTGTTTACCTTCCCATTGGAAGTGGTACCTATTTATCTTCTTGCAATTTCTCGCTTTCGAACTGCTAGGTTGGCAGAAGCTGGGGCAGAGAGGAAGCTCACACTCTGTCATAAGAACATAAGAACAGCCTTGCTGGAACAGGCCACAGCCCATCCAGTCCAGCATTCTGTCTCACACAGTAGCTCACCATTTGCTTCAGGGTATTCCCAAGGAGATGCCTTCACCTGCTTAGGATTCCCTGGAAATGGCATTCAGAGATATCCAGCCTCTCTAACCCGGAGGTTGTCCTTAGGTATCCATAATTGCAACCATTGATATGCTTGTCCTCCATGAACTTGTCTAATCCTTTCTTAAAGCTGTCAAGACTGACAGCTGTCACCAATTCTTCTGGCAGGGAGTTCCATAGACCAGTAATCCTCTGGGTGAAAAAGTACTTTCTCTTTTTGTTTGAGAACTAGCACCCAAAAGTTTCATTGAGTGTCCCCTAGTTCTAGTGTTGTGCGATAGGGAAAACAGTTTTTCCTTATCTACTTTGTCCACACCGTGCATGATTTTATAAACTTCAATCAGGTCACCTCTTAGACGCCGTTGTTCAAGAGTGAAAAGAGCCCAACCGTTGCAGCCTCAGATGGTAAGGAAGGTGTTGCAGTCCCCTAATCATTCTGGTTGCCCTCCTCTGCACTTTCTCCAACTTCATAATATCCTTCTGGAGGTATGGCGACCAGAACTGTACACAATATTCCATATGGGGCCTCACCATAGATTTATAAAGAGGCAAAATGACACTTGCTGACTTATTTTCTATACCCTTCCTAATGATCCCTAGCATTGAGTTTGCTTTTTTCACTGCTGAGGCACACTGGGTTGACACCTTCATTGAGCTGTCCACCAGGACACTAAGGTCCCTTTCCTGGTTTGTCGCAGAGAGTTCAGACCCTTTGTTGTTCAGTCGCACAGTCGACTCCGACCCTTTGCGACCCCATGGACCATTTTCCTCCAGGCGCCTCTGTCCTCTACCATCCCCCTCAGCCCTCCCAGCTCTGTGCCCATTGTGTCTATAATACCATCTAGTCATCTCATCCTTGGCCTCCCCCTTCTTCTTTTGCCCTCCACCTTTCCCAACATCAATGCCTTCTCAAGTGAATCCTCCCTTCTCATTTGATGTCCAAAGTATTTTAGCTTCATCTTTACTATTTGACCTTCCAATGAGCAGTCAGGGTTAATTTCTTCTAAGATTGACCTATTTGTTCTCCTCGCTGTCCAGGGGACTCTCAAAACCCTCCTCCAACACCACATTTCAAAGGCATCTATTCTTCTGCGTTCAGCCTTCCTAATTGTCCAGCTCTCACATCCATACATTACTACTGGGAAAACCATTGCTTTGACTATTCTAATTTTTGTTTGCAATGTGATGTCTCTGCTTTTCACTATGTTCCCCAGGTTTCTCATCGCTTGTCTCCCAAGAATCAGTCGCCTTTTTATTTCATGGCTACAATCCCCATCTGCAGTGATCTTTGATCCTAAGAAAGTAAAATCTGTCACTGCTTCTACTTCTTCCCCGTCTATTTTCCAGGAACTGATGGGGCCTGTTGCCATTATCTTGGTTTTCTTGATATTGAGTCTCAAGCCAGCTTTTGCACTCTCCTCCTTCAGCCCAATCAAGAGATTCTTTAGGTCTTCCTCACTTTCTGCCATTAGGGTAGTATCGTCTGCATATCTCAGATTATTGATGTTTCTCCCAGCGATTTTAATCCCATATTGTGATTCCTCCATCCCTGCACTGCGCATTATGTGCTCTGTGTATAGGTTGAATAAGCATGGTGACAAAATGCAGCCTTGTCTTACTCCTTTTCCTATTCCAAACCACTCTGTCATTCCGTGTTCTGTCCTAACTGTTGCTTCTTGGTTCATGTACAGATTTCTCAGGAGGCAAATTAGGTGCTCTGGTATTCCCATCTCTTTAATTACTTGCCACATCTTGTTGTGGTCCACACAGTCAAATGCCTTAGTGTAGTCAATAAAACAAAAGTAAACTTGTTTCTGGTATTCCTTTGTTTTCTCCATGATCCAGCGTATGTTGGCGATGTGGTCTCTAGTCCCCCTGCTTCTTCTGAAACCAGCCTGCACCTCTGGTAATTCTCTTTCCACATGCTGCTGAAGTCTGTCCTGTATTATCTTGAGCATCACCTTGCTGGCATGTGGGATGAGCGCGATTGTTCGATAATTTGAACATTCTTTGGCATTGCCCTTTTTTGGGATTGGGACGTATACTGATCTTTTCCAATCCTGTGGCCACTGTTTTGTTTTCCAGATTTGCTGGCATATTGAGTGCAGTAATTTGACGCCATCATCTTTTAGCGCTTTGAAAAATTCAACTGGGATACCATCATCTCCACTAGCTTTGTTGTTTGCAGTGCTCTTTAGGGCCTTTATGACTTCGCTCTCCAGGATGTCTGGCTCAAGTTCAATTTCTTCATCATTGTGATTATCAGGAGTGTTGAGGTCCTTTTTGTAAAGTTCCTCTGTGTACTCTTTCCATCTTTTCTTAATTTCTTCTGCATCAGCTAGCTCCTTTCCGTCTTTGTCCCTTATCATGGTCATTTTTGCTTTAAATGTTCCCTTGATTTCCCCAATTTTTTTGAAAAGATCTCTGGTTCTGCCTCTTTTGTTGTTTTCCTCCATTTCTCTGCACTGTTCTTTTAGGTAGTTTTCCTTATCTCTCCTTGCTTTTCTTTGAAATTCTGTGTTCAAATGGTTGTAGTTTTTCCTTTCTCCTTTGACTTTTGTGTTCCTTCTTTCCTCTGCTATTTTAAGAGCCTATCAATTTATAAATGTAATTTGGTTTTTTCCCCCAACATGCATCACTCTGCACTTATTAGTGTTGAAGCTCATTTGCCACTGCTTTGCCCACTTCCTCAGTGTCAAGAGATCCCTCTGGAGCTCCTCACAATCTCTCACAGTTTTCACTACCCTGTATAATTTAGTGTCGTCCGCAAATTTGGCTACCTTGCTATTTATTCCTACTTCTAGATCATTTATGAAGAGGTTGAAAAGCAGGGGTCCCAGTACTGAACCTTGGAGGTCCCCACTCTTTACTTCTCTCCACTTGGAGACGTGTCCATTTAGTGCTTTAGTCATGCAGCACTCGCGTCTTGAACTGTTGATCTGCCAACTTCCCAGTCTTCAAGTTCAGCGTCATAACCACTAAATCACTGCAGCCACCATGATCATGAGTAGCTTAATGTAAATGGAAACATTTTATGGATTGCTTCTTTTCTGCTCGCTCCTAATATTTTAGTGTGTATGTCTTGAAACCTTATGCAAGAGCTCCCTCTCCTGGATGTAGCTTAATACTTCAAGTTATTTTACTTTTCTCTCTCGAATATTACCATCATTGCTCTTTGGTTGGGAGGAGCTAAAACAGAAATCAATAATAAAAATGGAGTTTCTGTGTCTTGATAGAAGACAGAAGAATGTCCCTGGACCTGCCATCTTAGAACCTATCCGTTTTACTTCCTATTCTTCTTCTCTCCCAATATTTTTAACACTGGTCTTTTGCTTCCTTCCACTCCAGTATTCACTTGCACTTACTAAGAAATGAAGCTTCCTATTAAAAGCCAAGGGATATCAGTTTTGCAATTATATTAATCCTAATCATTAACAGAATATATATTTTTGGTCTACTTTGTTTGTAAAGATCCTTTGCTTCATAGCATATCATTAGGTAAGGGTAAAGGTCTCCTTTGCTTGAAAGCCAGTCGCGTCTGACTAGGGGGAGATGCTCATCTCCAGCCAGCATTGTCTGTGTCTTCAGGCACTTCCATGGTCATGTGGCAGGCATTACTAGATGCTGGGGCACACAGAATGCTGCTAGCTTTCCCGCCTAAGCGGTACCAATTTATCTACTTGCAATTTATTGTTTTCAAACTGCTAGGTTGGCAGGAGCAGGGACAGATGATGGGAGCTCACTCCACCAAGCAGCACTCAGGTTTCAAACTGCTGACCTGCCTGTCATCAAGTTCAGTGTCTTAACCACTAAGTCACCGCAGCCCCCAGCATGTTATTAGCCAAATATAATTGTTTAAAAATTGATTACAATACATTTAGTTGTATGATAAAACAGTCTTTAAATTTTTTAGTACAGTACTGACTCTGGTAGTGGTGGTAATTATGACTAATAGCCACAGACATCTCTTTTCTTTCACCAATTTGTCTCATCTTTTTCCAGCCATATAAATATTTGGTCACTTTTCAGAGAAGAGCAAACTCCCATTTTTAACTCAGTGTTGTGGGAATAAGCACTTCCAGGTCCTGTCCTGTTCAGGATAACTGGTAGTGGAAATTTCCCCAAGCCACGCCCACCTGACTGGCCACACCCACCTCCATACCCCATTGCATTGGCCATGCCCAGATTTGGCCCCACCCACATATTTGGCCCCACCCACAGAGGTGGTAGTAAATTTTTTGGGAGTGCATCACTGAGCACTTCCTTTTGTCTATCACAAACATTCCAACACTCAACAGTATGACTTGTCATGGTAGCACAGTACCATGGGACCCCAAGTTATTCAATATGGAGTTTCTTAGGTTTACCTGTAGAAGTTTTTGTGTTAGTTGGAGTTTTGCAGAGATGCAAAGACCTGTTCCCTTTCTACTGCTCTTATCAGCAGGTGTAGCTTGCAAAGCTTCCCAAGGCCTTCAGGCAGTGGTGGGATTCAAATTTTTTTTACTACCTACTCTGTGGGTGTGGTATTGTGGGTGTGGGTGTGGCCAGGGGAAAAGCCCTGTGTCGCACCCAAATTAGGACTACTTTACTACAAAACTTGAATGGGCAGAGCCAGCCGGAATTTCTGCTACTGGTTCTGGAGAACTGGGGCGAACCTGCTGAATCCTACCACTGTCTTCAGGCCTGTATTTTGTCTTACCCATTAGGAATGGAATGTCTGACCATGTCAACATCCTGCCCATGGGAATGAAGAAGATGTTTTCTGGGAACAGGGAATGTTTACATATACCATGTGATGGAATGAAATATACCCTGCACTTTCGCCTCTTCAAAATGGCAATTCCAGATCAGGGGGAGAGAGAAAATATGTAAACAACCTTGCCTCATGAGTTGCTGCATGGTTTAGATGAAACGAAACTTAAAGTGTGATTGACATATCTTGCTGTAAGATCATTGGTTGGAATCCCTAAGGCGGAGTGCCAAAGGTGGACCCTATGTGAGGAGATATAACCCAGAGACGCACGTATGCGCACACACACACATACACTCAGACACTCTCTTGGATGCTGTGCTTTTTTATAATAATTTTTATTAAATTTCAAAATATAATAACAAAATCGAAATAAAAAATTACAGTACAAATACAAAAAACATAAAATAATATGCAATACAATACATAAACATTCATACAAAAATTACAGTATTAAACAAATAATAAGCAATACTAAAAATAACTGTACCAATACCTATACTTATACTTGATCAATGTAATACCTCCCATCCTTCTCTAAATCCTAGTTATTATACCCCCATTCATTTTATGCAACATAAAATTACATTACAATACTGTATTTTCTATTTTCTATAACATCAAACTCTAAATCTACTCATTTTATATATCCATAATATTCATATTTACTCTTTTTTCCTACCTATAACTTGACTATTATTACAGTATTACCATAATTATCTATAAACATAAGTCACAAAGTACATTTATAAAAAACATATACACAGATTCAAACTACACACCCAGTGTATCATACAATGCCCTGGAGGATGCAAGATATCACAACATTTTTCACTGTTTCCAAAAAGTAAATTGATCAGGTACTGACTGACCCCCCACACCTCTTGCCAATTTTGTAGCTACAAATAGTTGCCAAATTTTCCAAAATCTATTTTCTTTAATGATACCCTTTTTTTGTTCAATTCCCAAGTTAATTTATCGTTTAATGCAAGATCCCACAATTCCTTATACCAATCTTAATAAAGATCAAACAGGCTTCCTTAGAGGAAGGCATATGGTGGATCTAACAAGGAGAGTTTTAGATTTGATAGATATTACAGATCAGAGTAAGGAGAAAGTGAGGTTATTAGCATTAGATATTTTCAAGACTTGCTTCAATGGGGAACAATTAATGAGATAATTAAATGTTATGGATTTGGGTATAAGTTTAGTAGGACAATAGAACAATTGTACCAGCAGGGATCTGCCAAGGTTAGGGTTAATGACACCTTTACGGCGGATATAAAGTTGGAAGCAGGAACAAGACAGGGATGCCCGTTATTGCCAATTTTATTTGTTATGCCAATGGAATTGCTTGCGAATGCCATGAGAGAGGACAAAAGTATTGAAGGCATAGTAGGTATGCTGATGATACCTTGATGATTATGAAAAATCCTATGAAGGTACTGGAAAGGATACAGGTACATTTGAAGGAATTTGAAGAGATGACAGGTTTAAGGATAAATTGGGACAAATCTGAAATGATACTTTGTAATGTGAACAAAAAGGAACAGAAGAAAATAAAAGATAGGTATAAGATACAAGTTAGATAATGTTTGAAGTATCTGGGAGTAAATATTTCAAATAAAGTAGAAGATTTTAAGAGATTAAATTATGGAAAACAAAAAAGGGATATTAAGGATAAAATACAACAATATAATAAGTTAAAGTTGTGTTGGTTTGGCATGGTAGCATTGTGTAAAATGATGTTATTACCAAAGCTTAATTTTTAGTTTGACGCCCTGCCAATCCAATTTAAGGGAAAAGAAATTAAGGAATTTCAAAATTTATTAAATAATTATTGTAACGCTGGGGAAAAAATCTAGAATTACAAAGAATCTGTGGTATTTATCTCAGAAAGAAGGAGGATTGGGATTGCCGAACATTAAGAATTATTACAGAGCTTTTCAGGTTAAAAATATTGTGAAGATTTTGATGAGGGAAATGGTGATATGGGAGGATATTGAAATGAGAGAATTAGCTCAAATTGGTAAAGTGGTATTTTTAGATAAAGAGGTAGGTAAAATAACAACTAAAAATAAAATGGTAAAAACAATGATATATACGCAATTGAGGATGAATTGGTTTCAGATTGCATTAGTAAATAAATGGAATAGTAAATATTTGCCGGAAACTATCTTGGGAAGGAGTAAGACTGAGTTTGAGGATTTGGTATGGAAGATAAGAAATGGGGAAATGGGAATTAAGGGCATTGTGGGCAGGATCTATAAGATGTTAAATAGATAAGGTAATCCGTAAGAGGTATTCAGAAATCTCTGGGAACAAGATCTCAATGTAAAAATTACAGAATTGGAATGGAGAAATAAATGGGGAAAAAGGATTATGAAAATTATGTCAGAATAAAAGAACATAATTATAAAATGTTGTGGAGATGGTACTTGACCCCAGTGAGGTTACATCAGATGGATAATAATAAGAGTAAAATGTGCTGGAAATGTATGAACACACTGGGAACATATGAGCATATGTGGTGGAGTTGTAATGTGGTAAAAGATTTTTTGGGAAGAATTGAGAAGGAAATTTGTAGTATTTTGGGAATGAGATTTAAACTGGGGACAAGTACCGCTTTGCTGACAGATGTGTGGATTTTCCTGTAACTTTTGATCAGAAATATGCTTTTTGAATCTATTTGTATCCTGAGACCAACAGATAAACTGTAATCTTTTTACTGTGTTTCAAGAACAATAAACAACCTTTCTTCAATACATCATGTCGTTATTGAAAGGGGGTAAGACAAAAAGTTTATCCTGGCTCAAGCCATTTGCTACCACAACACTATTTTAATTCTCTCCATAGTCAAGGTCTGGGATCTCTTTAAGTGCCGTAAGAGAGGAATCTCAGGTGGCTGCATGGTGATTGCAGGACCACAATCCGATTGCTAGCTGCTTGGAGTCTCAGAAGGTCCAATTTTGGGCCTGCTGGTGCCAGGTGGCCAGGGGGAACATGGAGAGGTCTGACGGCGGAGGGCGCTAAGTGGAACGGGTCACTTTGCTACGGTGGTGCTTTCTTAGTGGTACTAGTGTTTAATGGGCAAATAAGTATCCTATAGTTGTGTGGCTCAAGTGGCTAAGATGCTGACTGGGAGGCAGAAGGTCAGCAGTTCGATTCCTGAGTACTGCAGGATGGAATGAGCTCCTATCTTTGTCCCAGCTCCTGCCAACCTAGCAGTTCAAAAGCAAGAAATTGCAATTAGATAAATAGGGACCACTTTGTTGGGAAGGTAACAGCGCTCTGTGTGCTCCGGTGTCTAGTCATGCCTGCCAAATGACCATGGAAACGTCTGCAGAAGCAGACAGTGCTGGCTCTTTAGTTATGAATGGAGAAGAACACAGCCTCATAGAGAGTGAATGGCTTTTGATCAACAGAGACCTTTACTTTTACCAGTGGTGGCGAACCTATGGCACACATGCCAGAGGGGGCATTCAGAGCCCTCTCTGTGGACACACATACCATTGCTCCAGCACAGAGTTCTCCCCACCCCTCTGCCCAGCAGCCTAATGGGAGCGCTTCCTCCCTCCCCTGTCTGGGGTAAGATTGGGCACATGCGGCATGAGAATGCAGCGCAGACAGCAGCCTGTTCAGTCTATGGTGAAGGTGAATTTGGGCACTCAGTCTCTAAAAGGTTCACCATCACTGACCTATACCTATCCTTCTTCTCCATGACTATGTCTGATCCTATTTTAAATTCACAGATGCCAAGGTTTGAGGAGGCAAATACTGTCATTCAACAATTCACCATGTGAATTAAGAATAAGTGCTTCCTTTTGTTGCAACGCAACCTGCAACACCTCAGCATAATTGGATCACCCAGATCTTTGGTATTATAAAAGGGATGGAAGATGCTCCTTTGTAACCACTTTGTCCACACAATGTAGAATATTATAACCACTTTGTGCACACAATGCAGAATATTACACATCTCTGTCATGTCCTCCACATTCACTTCCCTCCCTTAGTAATGCTACCTTTCTTCATGTGGGAATTGGTTCAGTTCTCTATAATTTGGGTTGCCCTTTTTTGAGCTTTGCTGCCCTCTCCTTTTAAAGGATGTTGTAGAAGTGATTGCACTGCAAAGCTCAGGCTGAGAACTAACGGTCTGTCTCATTCAGTGGTGCCCAAACTTCTCAGACCGTGGGCCGGTCACGTGGTTCAGGGAGCCGGTCACTAAGTCCCAGAGCCCAGATCTGCCCCCCAATGCTAATTCATCCGGCCCACAAAGCACTCAGTGCTCCTGGAAGTGGAAGTAAAATGCACCCATACAGCGACGAGGGCTTCATGGGCCAGATGAATTGGCATAGGGGGCTGGATCCGGCCCCTGGGCCATAGTCTGGGCACCCCTGGTCTATTATTTCTCTTTCCTCCCAGATTTAAGGAGGATCGAAGTACAGCACACCAGTGGACTGTGAATAATGCGTTTTTGCCTAGTGAACAAACTGTTAGAAATAATGTTACAGTCCATTTGCTTCTCAAACGTGCACTCTCCTGGTCAGAAGATGGTATTACAAATGTGAAAGAAAGTGAAGGGAAAGGAAATAAAGTACAGTACAGTTGGATTTCATGTTCAGTAGTTTTTAAATGGACATTTCAGTTTTGCCTTTTGGAGGGGAGGGGGGGAGGAGTAATACTTCTGTACAGAAGTCAAATGGTTGAAATGTACCTTCTTTAAGTGTTTCCATCTTCCCCTCCCTGTTGTTAGGTCTGTGGGCACTATCCCACACACATCTAGGAGGTTTTCCTGTGGGGTTTCACAGTATCACTGTGACTCATTGGCCATAAATTATTCTCCCTTTAGCTCATCTGTATTGCACAGTTAAAAGAGGCCCACTTGGGGCTTCTCACTCAAGGCTTTTCCCCCTCCCTGCCCGTTCAAGGATGGCACGCTATCACGCAGCTTCTGTCCAATTAGAGCAAGGTGTGCACGAGGAAGACATGCAGATATTTAACCAATTAAGTAGTCTCCTGTTATCGCAGATAACCAATGGAAGTATCTTACATGCTCTCTCTGGAATGTCTTTGTCCTGCTTCTAATAAAGTCCAGCCGGACTGCTTTTAATGTTGGCCTATGCCTATGGATGAAATCAAGCCTCCGCGTCTCCTTGATCCCCACAAACTCTACATCTGGTGACCCGCGACGTGATTACCGGATCCCAAACCCCCTACTCATCGGCTGGAATAGCCCCCTGACGCGTCACAGCTTTTTGAGAAGTGCAAGACTTTTAAAAAAGCTCCCTCAGCTTTCGAGCTCCCAATTGTGAGTATGGGGGGGGGGGAAGTTTCTTCAGGGCCAAGAACCCATGCAAATGAATTGCAGAGATCCATCAAGGAGAGCGGATGTCCAGACATCACGCTTAATAGTTTAGAAGGCTTCACTAAGGGAGTCAAATGCCAATGTCTCAGAGCAAAGACCAAAGAAGGGAGAGACTTTGCTCCAAGAAATCTTTTGTTCTCCCAGGAGTTTACTTTACAATTGCCACAGATTTTGCCCCCAGCCAAGATATGGAGTCTGACTGTCCCTCCATCATATGGGACACAACAGCAGGAGCCCCCTGATGGAGATGGGGGTGGAAATGGAGATGGGACATTAAATCCTGCCTTGGAGCAAGCAAGTCCTTTTAGCCCTACAAAAGACCTGTTCTCTGCTGCTTTAGCTCCAGATGTGTTAGATATGGAAACTGTTGCTGCTGGTCCAGTGAACAGAGAGGTTCTTGCCGAGTCTGAGAAACCATTGATGTCAGCTGATGGGGAACAAATGTTGGGGATCTCATCACAGATTGACGCTAGCAATGCATGCAGAGTGCCAGAAAGCAAAGAGTCTGTTTCAAAGAGCAGCATGGGGGATCTCAGCCCCCCCGTGAAGCAACCCTCTTCACAAAAGCCGGAGAAGCTGAATAGTAAAATTGCTTCCTCACGTATGGCCAAAAAATGGGAGGATTGCCCAGAGGAGGAACGCACAAAACCCCAGCCTAAAGAGGGGTTTTCTTGCAAGTACCAGCTAACAGATGGAGCTTGTCATAAAGTTGAGGATCAGCTACTGCAGATGACAGAAAACCAGAGGAGAAGGGGGGTAAATTCTGCCTCAAATGACAACAGACTACTTCAAAAGTACAAGGAGTTTTTGGCTGATTTTGAGCTATCCACCCCTCCATCAAAGAGATCCGAATGGGCTGTTCCAAGTTTCAGGCGTCCGGACTGCAGAGAAAGCAAATGGAAATTTCCTGTGATTTTCACCTTATCGGCCTGCCTTACAGATGGGGACGGCCGGAGCATGAAGAAATGTGTGTTTGCCTGAAAGGCTGAGAGGGGGGTGGGGGTTGTCTGGTTGTCTTGTGAATTCAGTGAGAAGTAGTTTATGGCTTACTTTCACCCTGCCATGCCAAGAAGAAGTGTTTGTTTTAAAATAAACTGAACTGGAGAGGAGATCGTGTTTTAAATTGTAATCTGAGCTTCAATCAATTTGGACATTTTAATTGGACTAAAAAGTTTGTAAGAAGAATTGGCTTTGTTTGCATTATTAAACCTGAAAACCTTTTTTTAAATTGGGTAAATGGTTCAACTGTATGATCATGCTATGTTCTGTTTTATATTCAAATGCCTTTAAATGCTCTGTTGATATTAGTGCTTGTTTTACCTGCTCATGCTTTGTGTGAAATGCTTTAATGATATTTGTGCTAATTTACCATGCTTTGTAGTAAAAGTTATTAATGCCTCTCACTTTTACACCAGTGAGAGAAGAAAAAATATAATGCCTTAAATGCTTGCTAGAATGCTATAGAGACCTCCTTCATGTAAGAAGAGATTCTCTTGCTTAGGGAAAGACCTGTTTTTGCTTACACCAGTGAGAGAAGAAAAGATATAATGCCTTATTCTTGTAAGGAAGAAGAGAGATGTTCATATTTGGTTGATGCTTAAATATCCTGCTTATTCTCTTGCTTGGGGAATGACCTGTATTTGTTTGTTATATATTTTGCTTATGTTATATTTTGTGTTATGTTACTGCATATTTCAAGATTCCTTTAGAAGTACATGAGAAAGTTTTCAGTCCTATTGTAGCTGTTAGCATACACATGTAAATGAATTTTGATGCTGTTTCTAATCTCTATGTTCCTATTGTAACTGTAAGTCAAAGCCTCACTGTTTTCCTCCTGGGGTCGACACCGGGGGAGGACCTTCCTTTTAACTTTGGAACTATATTCCTGCTTACCTCTCAACAACCGCTTGTTGCCTTAAAGCTTGCTTGTGCATTTGTAAATTCTGATAACTGCCTGTTGCTTATTCAATGCATACCTTCGTTGCCAGCCTGCAAGGACGCTTCCGGCTCGCAAATGCAAGGGTTAAATTTATTATGCTTATAAGCTTCTTAAAAACAGAAGGGGGAAGATGTGGGGTTTCACAGTATCACTGTGACTCATTGGCCATAAATTATTCTCCCTTTAGCTCATCTGTATTGCACAGTTAAAAGAGGCCCACTTGGGGCTTCTCACTCAAGGCTTTTCCCCCTCCCTGCCCGTTCAAGGATGGCACGCTATCACGCAGCTTCTGTCCAATTAGAGCAAGGTGTGCACGAGGAAGACATGCAGATATTTAACCAATTAAGTAGTCTCCTGTTATCGCAGATAACCAATGGAAGTATCTTACATGCTCTCTCTGGAATGTCTTTGTCCTGCTTCTAATAAAGTCCAGCCGGACTGCTTTTAATGTTGGCCTATGCCTATGGATGAAATCAAGCCTCCGCGTCTCCTTGATCCCCACAAACTCTACATTTTCCAAAGATGAAAGGGGAAAAAAAGAAATATTTCATGTATTTTTTGTAGATTCAAGAAACGGATAGCTATTTCTTGGCCCCAGCTTGTGAACATGTCTACGCAGTCAGATATGGGGGGGGGGGGGGGGAGAGGCAAAGGGAGGGTCTGTGAAGAGGAAACTCATTTCCTAAGCTTTGCCATCTCTTGTGAGAATGGCAACAGAATTTCCCTATCCTGCCCCACCCCTGCCACTCTCCAGCCTTTTAAATATTCTTCCCCACTGACACCGGCGAAGAAATAAACATACCAGAGGTATGTTATTTGAATAATAACACACTACTAGATGCATGGCTAGAAAAGGGAGAGTGTTTAAAAACAAGCAGCTAGAATACCTGAAGAAAACAGAACAAAAATTATGCCAGAACAAGCATATAATTATGCAGTACAGTACTGTATTCCGTTTTGAAGATCTGCATTAGAAGCTGTCCTGAAGTCATCAAACTTCTACCCACACCATTTCCCCACCCCACACCCCACCCCATGGAAACAAATCATCAGTAGCCAGGAGCTAAAGTCTTTTAGAAGCATTTTCTTAACCAGCATATGCAAAAGTAATCTTGTATTTGCTTCTTGGTGTCTTAAGGGTTTTACTTTTTCTGGTTGAGCTTCTAGTAAATGTCTTAGTTCTTTTAGAAATATACATTCAGTTAGTGCTCTTTACTATTCAATATTGCATGGATTTCATGTGGGGTTAATTGCTCAATAGCCCTTTGGCACTGCCTACTTGAATCTGCAAAAAGTGTATGATTTGTTTCCATGCAATTGAGTTCTGTGTTCAGTTACACTTCTTGTAAGCTTTTTTAGTGTGGAATGATGATGAGGGTTCAGTATATAAGTAAGCCATATGCACATTTCAAAATCAAAGTACTCTGGAAAAGCCATTGTTGGAGCCATCAAGCATCTGCAAACAAAATAGAATTTTCCAGAAAAATCCAGCACCCAAAATCCATTCTATAGTCACTGACCATTTTCTGGCTTATATATTTTAAATGTTTCTTGACCATCATTCATCAAAGGGATTTCAAGGTGACTCAAAGAAGTATAAAAAGCAGTGTTCATATAAACCTAACGTAGCAGAAACAGTCAATAACTGTTAGCTGAAAATAGCAGCCAATTAAGCCACATAAAATAAAACCAAGCATTTAAACAAACAAAGTGATGTTTCCTCTGAAATGTTTGGCCAGATTGAAAGGCAAAAACACTGATGTGTTGATGTTCCCTGCGACAAATCAAGGGAGACCAACATGGAAATGCCCCTTCCTTTCTAAATACAGTACACATTTCAGATAAATATGGTACTCAAACAAAGAAACTGTTTTGTTATGATAACTTACTTAGTTTGTTTCCTGCCCAGTTAGTGAAACCACTACTCTGGACAGCTTACAACAGAGTTAAAAATGAAATATGACAAGGAGATACAATTAAGTCCTTCAAAAGAAACAAACAGCAACACATACACAGTAAAGCAAAGAGTTTGCCCCACCCTTCTGACCAGCAGCTCAACGGAGCGCTTCCTCCTTCCCCCAAGCCCAGACAGAGTTTGCCCCTCTGTCCAGCAGCCCAATGAGAATACTGTCTGGGGTAAGGCGGGTGGCTCACATATGGCATGAGGCTGTGGCGCAGACAGCAGCTTATTGAGTCTGTGGTGAAATGGAATTTGGGCACTCAGTCTCTTAAAGGTTCACCATCACTGTCCTATGGCACATATGTGGTTCAATCCCAATGCTGCTAGTTCCTAATTCTAAGATTTAAATCAGATTTGATAAAGGTATTGCTGAGAAAGATCCTCTGACTCCCAGATTTCCATTTCCTGACTAAG
Organism: Bradypodion ventrale; assembly: GCA_035047345.1. Taxonomy (NCBI): domain Eukaryota; kingdom Metazoa; phylum Chordata; class Lepidosauria; order Squamata; family Chamaeleonidae; genus Bradypodion; species Bradypodion ventrale. Next base: position 76,757,626 of record JAWDJE010000003.1, read on the forward strand.
CAGCTGGGGTTGATCCTCCCTCCGTTGCTTGTTTTCCTCTCTCTTTCCAGAGCCTGGATCCTTGATTTAATTATTTGATTATTGTTATGTTTTTAAGGGTTTTTAATTGTTTTGTATTTGTTTTAACTTGTGTGTATATTGTGTATTGTATATTATGTATGTTGTTTGTTTACCATGTGAGCCGCCCTTAGTCGGGTTTCGTGATTGGGCGGCATACGTGCGTAAATTAAATTAAATTAAAATTAAATTACTTACCACCCTTCAACAAGATAAATTAGGGACAATCTAGCAATTATTCACCACTACGTCAATTAAAGAAAGCAATTAGAAGGTTATTAGCACCTCTTTATTACAACTGTATTATTACAGTAAAACCTTGAGATAAGAACAGTTCGACTTAAGAAAAGCTTGGGAGACATCCAGAAATCTCAGGAAAAAAACAGATTCGAGATGAATTTTTAATAAGATTTTTTTGAGATACAAAATTCAATGCATTCCTATGGCAAATTCAAGGTAAGATTGAATTACCTTGCTGGTTTGGTTCTTCTGGGAATTTTAGTCCAAAAAGTAACTTTTTCCAGTTCAGCAACAATGAGGACCCACAGTATAAGCCTACAGGCATTCATACAAGTCCTCATTTTATCTTGACAATGAGAGTGGCTGACTTCACAAATCATATTTTATGCTTATTTAGACATCAGCATCTCTTGTGTGTTGTGATCTAGTGCAGTGATGGCGAACCTTTCAGAGTCTGAGTGTCCAAACTGCAACTCCAAACCCACTTATTTATCGCAAAGTGCCAACACAGCAATAGGAGAGGAAGGAAACGCTCCCATTGGGCTGCTGGAGAGAGGGGCAGGGCGAACTCTGTGCTGGAGTGACTGCATGGGTGCCCACAGAGAGGGCTCCGAGTGCCATAGGTTCGCCATCACTGATCTAGTAGGTAAATAGCTTAACATAAAAAAATCTAAAGAAGATTTGAACTAAAATACATGCCTAAAATGAGAGAAGTTTTGCTTGTTAGCAGTAGCCCATGTCATCCTGCCACTTGAAATGAAGTGCACGCACCCCCAAGGACAGACCACCCCCTGCTGATTATATACTTTCTCCATTTGCACATTAGCTCTATGTTCTGCAGGACTTTGCCAATGCAACTAGTTAGATACTGCAATTTTCCTACTCTTTACTTGAAAGTACTGCTAATCTAATTTTGCTAAAAGCATTATTAGGGAATTGGGTGAAATTAATGGAGCCTAATTCAATTGTTATTTTAAGGGCTTCTCTTTATCACAAAGTCTTCTAAAGAGCCTCATTCCCTCACTAGCTTAGTGTGGCATTAACACACCCACCCCTGCTGAGCTGTTGCCGCAAATCCCACACCCGCCCAGTGAAAGTGTTACTTAATGCTAACAGGCATGGGGGTTGGAATTTCTTCCTTTGAGAAGAGAGCTTTCTGGGAAGTGGAAGGAAAGGAGAGGATGTGACACTGAAACATATGAGGGGCTTCTGTTGAACTTCTAAAATGGAGCAGTGGCTCAAGTGGCTAAGATGCTGACTGGGAGGTGGAAGGTCAGCAGTTCGATTCCTGAGTACTGCAGGACGGAATGAGCTCCCGTCTTTGTCCCAGCTCCTGCCAACCTAGCAGTTCGAAAGCAAGAAATTGCAAGCAGATAAATAGGGACCACATCGGTGGGAAGGTAACAGCCCTCCGTGTATAGTCATGCCTGCCACATGACCATGGAAACGTCTGCAGAAGCAGACAGCGCTGGCTCTTTGGTTATGAATGGAGAAGAACACAGCCTCCTAGAGAGTGAATGGCTTTTGAGCAACAGAGACCTTTACCTTTACCAGTGGTGGCGAACCTATGGCCTTTCTCTGGTGAACTGCATTCAGGTATCTATAGGTGGAGGTCCATCAGGTGGAATTCCCAAAATGGAGACTTCTGAGACTTAAGTCCATCAACTCCAAATGGCTCCTAGGAGTTCTTCATTGATCAGAGTACTGTTTCTACTCCTGCCAGTATGTATGGATACCAAGACTGAGCTACATAGGTGGAAACTCAGCAGAGGGCACTGGGCCAAAGTCCACCTTCAAATTTGAAACTAGTCCTAACTTTTCCTCTTCACTGTCCTTGTTTCTTACTTCTTACAGTATGGTCACAGAATGTGGAATGTTTATGTTAAAAGATAATAATAATAATAATAATAATAATAATAATAATAATAATAATAATAATAATAATAATAATAATAATAATAATAATAATAATAATAATAATAATAATAATAATAATAATAATATTCTAGTTACAGAAAATGTAATAAGTGATATAGTAAGATTTTTTAAAAATAATAATAATTGTTTTTCAAAAGTAACCAAATTAATTACCTTCTGGCTACTTTAAACAATTACATTTGAACACTATTTCTGGCCTGCACATCATTGCTTCTGTTATTGGATTCTTTCAGTGACAGTGAGTCTGGCCTACTGGACCTCCAGCAAAAGCACTGAACACTGGATCAGTACTGTGATACATTACTTAAACATTCTTTCTCCTAGAATTAGGACTGGCTAGTCATGGAAAAACTTCTTTCTCTTTCCCCTTTTTCCAACCTGATGTATATTTCAAATATGAAGACTCGGGGGTGGGGAGAGCCGACATCATAAATTTCCGCACGCCCCCTTTTGGCCATGCCCCTGTGGTTTTCTGCACATGTGTGGTTTGTTTGTGCATGTGCACATCGGTGGTTTCCAGGCACCGATGGGCCCCGTCATCTCCGGGCCCGGGATAGGACTCATACTTGTCCCCCCCTGATTGCAGCACTGTGGGGGGGGGGGGGCATAAATAGATCCAGTTTGGGAGTCACACAGTCTGATTTTAAACTGTTAATCAGTCTTCAAGAGTGTTCAAATTTGGATTCCGTCTCAGAAGAGACATGCTTTACTTTTGGATCACCAAATCTATCCAAATTACTGTGATTCAAATTAGCATTAGTTCAAATCCAAATGATTTCCCTACGATATACAATGGATTTGGAATATGTTAGATCATTTTGAATAACAATCGTTATATTCTTTATATCATTTTAATAAGGGGCTGCAGTGGCTCAGTGGTTAAGAAGCTCACCTTGTAAACTGGAAGGCTGGTAATTTGGCAGTTCGAGACCCGGATACTGCATGACGGATTGAGCACCTGTCTCTGTCCCAGCTCTTGGGGACATGAAAGGAGCCTCATTCGGGCATCCCGTGAGCAAAGTTTTTTCTGCAAAAATCCTTTCAACTCAGAATAATTTCTGACATGAAATTATTATTATATCATTTTAATGATTGCTAATTTGTATAGTAGAGAAAGTGTTGAACTAGGACCTATATTTAAATTTCTGATTGGGTATGAAAACCCCTGGAGTAACAGTAATGGTAAACCACTCCTTGAACATCTCATATACCTCAAAAACCCTATTAGAGCCACCCAACTTTAGAAACATTTTGATGGCATATATTATCATCACCACCACCACCATCATCATAACCAAGAATAACAATAGCACTGTTTTGATAATCATTTCCCCCCTTCTTTTTAGTGCATAAATCTTATGGTTTAACATTTGGGAACAGTAGAAAGGTTTCTACAAACAATGCTGCACAGAACCAAACTTGATACCAATATAGCAACAATTCCTATGAATATTTGTGTGATCATATGAAAATTTACTCAAGCTATTGCAGGCTAAGAGGTGTTATTGAATTTCTTTGATCCTTTTGAACCCAGTTATTTTAAGTGGAGGAACTTGTGGAGTGAATAATCAGATGTTTCTCTAGTGTGGACATGTCCATCAAATCTGGCGCTGAATGAGCCTCAATAGCCTTGAATCACAGGCTAGAAGTAATGAAATAGGAGCTTACTGCTAACATTTGAACTACTCCAGCACCATGTCCAGGTGCTGATGGCATTACACTGTAATTTATTGCCTGAAGAGCTGTCCGGCAGCTCCTACTAAAAGATTGTTTGCAATCGTCCCAGAGTTTATACTCAGTCCTCTGCTTCAGGAAGGATTTGCAGCTATGATTTGTACTCTATGTTGCCCTATAAATACAGATCCAAGCCTGTTATATACAACAACAGCTCTACACCTCTCTCGGTGATATATCTCCCATTCCTGCACTTGACTACAAATAATTTTGCTTTGAGCTGTTTGGTGCTGTTGAGTGCAAGGAGAAGATAAAACAGAAGAGTAACTCAAGAACAAGATAACCACATAGGCGTCTTCCATAGCTTGGACATGTTATTTTTCTGAACTACCACTTCCAGAACTCTCCAGTCAAATGAGAATACTGACTGTGGGATTTGGAGGAAGGGGGTATAGTTAAATTCCCAAACATTGGTATAAGAATTTGAGTTGAAAAAACCAAGTGTTTGAGTTGAAAGATCTAAGAAAACCATAGCCAATATCCCCCAACACTATCAAATAAGTCTTAGGCGTAAAGAATCAAGGTCCAAGTCAATTTGTTTCCTGGGGCAACCTGCACTATCACATCCCCTCTTTTTTACCTCATTGCTTTAGTAGCAGCATCCTCTACCACAGTTGAAAACATCAGGCATACTTCAGGATCAGGAGCATCCAACAATCTGCTACCATGCATTGTCCAGCATATGTTGCCCAATGGAGGCTAGTGGCTCCAGTTCCAGAGCGTTGTGAATCCACTCCAGGATTTACTCTATTTTGGGCATAGGAATCAGCATTTTTGTTAACTCCTGCAAAGTGCAGATCCAAACCTGAAGTGGAGTCATGGAACCCCTGAAAACTGGAGTCACTAGCAACCACTGAGGCTGGCAAAGATGGTTGTTCCACTTTGCCTAAATGGTAGGCCTGAATTTGTTTATCCATTTTGCTATGTAATATTGGATGTCACAAGCACAGCACCCTAAGCAAGTAGTCAAACTCTTTCTGTTCTCTAAATCTTCTCAATCCTATGCTTAGAGTGGAAGGGGGAGGGGCAGTTTCATTTTTAAATTAAGCCAGAGATAGCATTGTAATTGAAAAGAAATTAATCTGTTTTTTGGTCCACCTGGGAAAAAATAGACCATGCCTTCACATATCTCTCAGCACCTATGATTATACCAGTACTATTTTATATTTAACTAGCAAGGGTTGCCCGGCGTTGCCGGGCTTTTTTCTCCGTGTGTTTTAATAAAAAATGAACCAATTTTATTTTTGCAATAGTTTTAAATTGTGTTGGAAGGTTAAATTGTGTTAATGTTTTTTAAAAATTGCTTTGTCTGTAATTTTAATTTTTTAAATTTTATTTATGTAAAAATTTTTTGGCTTGGTTGTTATTAACTGGGATCTGCTTTTTTTGGTTTTTTTTTGAGGATTAATAAAAGAAGAAAGTATGATATAATTTTTTCAAATTGTTTTATGTAAGTGAATAATGTTTTATTTTTTTGAATTTTTTTAATTAGTTGTACCGTAGGTCATAATTTTAATAATGTAAAAGTAAATGTTTTTTACATTCAATGTTTGTGTGTTTTTGAATTGTTTTTACTGTTGTGGCCAGCAGGTGGTGCTGGTAGGGGTTATTGTATTTTGATTTTTTTTTTCTCTCCTGGCCTCTGGGTGGAGCTTCTTCTGGTAAGTAGTCTCTTTCTTTATTCATTTCTTTTTCAGTCCTGGTGGAGGTAGCACATCTTTTGGTAAGTTTGCTTGTTTTCTTTGTTTTGTGTGTGTGTGTGTGGGTGGGCGGGGGTGTGTGTGTGTTGGAATTTGTATTTTTTGTCTGTTTGTTTTGTTTTTGATTGTGTCTTTGTTTACTTCGTATTGTTTTTGGTGTTTTTGTTTTTGTGTATTTTTGGATGTGTTTGACTGTTTTTAGTAATTTTTTAAAAATTATTTATTTATTTGTTGGTGGGGAAGGGACGTGGTCATTGGGGGTTAGGAAGGGTGGGCTAGGTGGTGGGGAGGGGCGCATGGTCGTTGGGGGTTAGGAAGTGGGGGCTAGGGGGGCGTGGTCGTTGGGGTTAGGAAGGGTGGGCTCGGTGGTGGGGAGGGGGGCTTTAGTGTGTTATTGTGCTTTGATTGTGTGAAGTCGTGAAAGTAGATCGGGTTTCCCCTTTAATATCAGTGGGTGGGGGTTGTGATCCCCCTCTTCGCTGGCTACCCTAGGGTTTGGAGGTTTGTGGGGAGAAAAGGGGTATATTACCCCCACACTTCTGGAACCAAAAGATCAGGCAGACTGGATCGAATCCCCACCCCCCCCTCCTTAAAACAACTCCGTTTTTAAAGAGAAGAAAAGACGGAGTTGTTTTAAGGAGGGGGGGTGGGGGATCGATCCTCTCTGCCTGATCTTTTGTTTCCAGAAGGGTTGGGGCAATATACTCCTTTTCTCCCCACAAACCTCCCAACCCTAGGGTAGCCAGCGGAGAGGGGGATCGCAACCCCCACCCACTGATATTAAAGGGGAAACTCCAGTCAGGAGCTTCAGGCGCTGTTGGTGAGGGAAAGAAAGCCGGCTGGTGTGTGCTTGGCTGTGAGTTGTTTTTCTTTTTAATTTTTCGGGCGCCGGTTTCCTCAGCGCTCTGTGCGCTCATGGCGCGCAGGACCCTGGGGCTTGTATTTATGGGTTGCTGTTTTGTGTTTGTGCTGCGTTTTTTTAAAATGCTTTTCTTTCGATTGGCTGCGGCGCGTTTCCGAACGCTGCGCCGTGCGAGAGCCTCTCAGCCTGATTGGCTCCGGCGCGGCGCAAGGAATGTTGGGAAGTGAAGTTGTTTCCCTTTCTTCGCGTTTGTGGGGCTGTTGCCCCACTGCCGGTTTTTTCAATCCTTCGTTGACCTGCGTACCCAGATCGGCCGTGTGCACGAAGGGTGAGTGCAGGCAAGTAGGGTGAGGCATAGCAACCTATAGCCAGTTCCAACGGTTAACCCTTGGATTTATAGGTTAAGACTAGCAGATTTTGCCCGGCGGTGCCGGGCTGTTTTAAATTGTTTTGGAAGGTTTTTTTTCTTAACGTTGGTAAAGAAGAGCTTAGTCTGTAATTGTTCTTTTAAAAAAAAGTATTTATGCACAATTCCTTTATGTTTTCATTTGTTAAATAGATTGTATTGTTGCGATACTTTACAGTAATAACAACTTGTATTCTGAAAATTTTCTAATGTGTTTTTGAATATTTGTTTTATCATATACGTTAATTTTTGTTACGATGCTGGGCTGTTATAAACTGTGATCAGTTTGTTTGGTTTTTTTTGTGGATTAAAAAAAGAACAAAGGATTATATAATTTTTTCTAAATTTTCTATTTAACCAAATAATATTTTAGTATGTGACCTTTTTTAATGGTTGTATCATACATAGGTAATAATTTTAAAAATGTGAAAGTACATGTTTTTTACATTAAATGTTTTAAAACTGTGTTTAGATGTTTTGGGTTTTTATTTGAGTTAAAACTAAACACAGGATTTTAGAAATATTTTTATGTTATTTTTTGAGATATATTTGTGATTTGTGTAAAATTGTGATTTTGTTTTATGTTTTTGACTTGTTTTTACTTTGTTGAGTGTGTTTGAGTTGTTTTTACTATTGTGCCCTGCAGGTGGGGCTGCTAGGGGATTTGGTTTCATTTCAGGTGTTTTTTCTCTTCTGGCCTCTGGGTGGTGCTTCTTCCGGTAAGTCATCTTTGGTTCTTCATTTCTGTTCCGGTCGTCGTGGAGTGAGGACACGCTGGTAAGTTGTCTGATTTTATTTCTTCTGGGGTTTTTCTTTGTTTTGGTTTTGTGTTGGTGGGCTGGGAGGTGTTTCTGTTTGGTCTTTTGTGTGTTGGTTTATTTTTAGTTTGGTTTTATTGGTTTGATTATTTCTGGTTGTGTTTAATTTGCTTTATTTCATTGTTGTTTGTTTGTATTTTTCGTGTTGTAGTTAGGTATTTTGTTTGTGGTTTTGTGGTGTTGTGGAAGTTTTTGTTTGTGTATTTTGTGGTTTATTTATTTTTGTTTATTAATGTTTTTTAAAATTATTGATTTATTTTTGTTTTATTATTTTGTAATAGTTTTGTTGTTTGTTTTTGTTGTTTTCTTTTTGGTGATGTTGTTGTTTCGGGGTTGTTTTGGTGTGTGCGCACACACACACTGGGCAGGTTTGAAATGTCCAGCCCAGTAGGTGTGTGCTGCGCCCGGGTGAGGAGCTCTGGGAGGCGAAGGCAATGACCGGAGGGCCGTTCATTGCCTTTGCTTCCCGGGGAATTGGTTTGCTTTCAACAGGGGTGGGTGGGAGGGAAGGTACTGGTGCATTCCCCCCCCCCTTGAAAGCAAAACACTTCCTCAGGAAGTAAAGGCAACGACCGGAGCCTTGTTTGTTGCCTTTGCTTCCCGGGGAATTGGTTTGCTTTCAATGTGGGTGGATGTGGGGGGCGGGGAAGATACTGGTGCATTCCCCCCCTGAAAGCAAAACACTTCCTCGGGAAGTAAAGGCAATGACCGGAGCCTCGTTCGTTGCCTTTGCTTCCCGGGGAATTGGTTTGCTTTCAATGGGGGGGGGGAAGGTACTGGTGCATTCCCCCCCCCCCTTGAAAGCGAAACACTTCCTCGGGAAGTAAAGGCAATGACCGGATCCTCGTTCGTTGCCTTTGCTTCCGGGGGAATTGGTTTGCTTTCAATGGGAGTGGGTGGGTGGGGGAGGTACTGGTGCATTCTCCCCCTTGAAAGTGAAACACTTCCTTGGAAGTAAAGGCAATGACCGGAGCCTCGTTCGCTGCCTTTGCTTCATGGGGAATTGGTTTGCTTTCGGGGGGGGGGGATGCATCAGTACCTTCCCCCCCTCCTTCATCCCCCCCTCCGGTTTTTCTGGGTTTTTTTCCCACCCCGGCTCAAATTTCCTTGAGGCCGGTGGTGGTCTTGCCGTGTCTTCGGTGGGGTAGCATGGAGGAGAGGGAGTCCCTCTCCCCCCCCCCGTTGCTCCGGGAAAGAAGGACAGCGGGTTTTTCGTGGCTGTGAGGCGCTGCATCTGCCTGCGGTGGACTCACGTTCCTGTTGTGTTTTTTATTTTTATTTTCCGCGTGCTGGCTTTCTCAGCATTCTGTGCGCTCATGGCGTGCAGGACGCTGGGGCTTGTAGTTTTGTGTTTGTGCTTTCCATTTGTGCGGCGTTTTTTTTTCCTGCGGCTTGTTTTTGATTGGCTGCGGAGTGTTTCCCAACGTTCTTTTTGCTCGCGCATCTCAGCCTGATTGGCTGTGGCGCGGTGTGGCGCAAGGAACGTTGGGTAGTGAAGTCCTTTTTCTTTGTCTCCTGCCCCACTGGCGCATTTCTCAACCCGACAGTTACCTGCGAACCCGATTCGGGCGAGTGAATGAATGCTCGGTATGGGCTAGTAGGGCCGGGTGCAGGATCCTTTGTCACATTCCAATGGTTAACGCACAGATTTATAGGTATAGATGCTTTGTCATGAACTAGGTATTTTATAGTATGGTTTTTGGCAAGTATTACAGCACAAAAGAACTACTGATGTTGAGGAATCAGAGGAGCATCTTGTAAAAACAGCCGGAGTGCTTTGCTGTTTCTCTTATATAATACACCCCACCTCCCCTTTTAAGGAGTTTAAATCCCCAGCTTTGTTCAGCAGTAACAGCATGAAGAACTTGATCCAGAACATCACAGGCTAAGCATTTGCATTTAAGCTGATTTAAACAGTCTAGGTCAGGGGTGCCCAAACTTTTTGGGCTGCGGGCCGGTCACGTGGTTCAGCAGGCTGGTCATGTGGTTCCTCCCACCAGAAGTGGAGATAAAACATGCCTTCAATCTGTTTTGCAACAAATATGTTTTGCAACAGGATGAGATAGATTTTAGGCTGCCATTTTCTCTGCTTAAACCAGGTGAACCCAAACTATGGTTTATGGGCCAGATCCGGCACCTGACACCAATTCATCTGACCCACATTGCCCGTGTCGCTTCTGGAAGTAGAAGTAAAATGTGCCACATGGGCACATTTTACTTCTGCTTCTGGGAGCAACAAGGGTGACGTGTGCCAGATGAATTGGCATCGCAGGCCAGATCCACCCATGGGTGTAGTTTGGGAACCCCTGGATTAGGTACTCACAATGGTTCAGTTACTCTCAATGGAGATCACACAACTTTTGAAAAGTACATTCTCCACTGTTGCCAGTGGGAGAACAAACATGAATGGAGTCACTATAGCAGTGTCAAATGCAACCACATTTAGAAAGCTACATACTGTAGAACAAAATGTTCACAACTTAGGATCTGACACCTCTAACATAGAACATCATGAAGTGCACCAAAACATGTAAAGTAATGGATACCAAAATAAAACCTAAAATGAAGTAAAAGCACAAATGAACAAATGCATTAACAACAACAACAACAACAAGAATAACCTCAATCGGGCATACCCTGGGCAATGGCCACCTTGTGCTAGCTAATCTTTCTCACACTAGGTCAAGCGAAGGAATCGGTACAATGAATTATCCAAACGTTGGCTTCATTTTGGCAATTTTATGCCTGGCCTTTTATGCCTGAAGAAGAAGAAGAAGAAGAAGAATACCACCTCCAATTTATTATGACATTTCCCAGGGTTTTCTGAGTATAGAATACTCAAAAGTAGTATTCACTTCTTCTGGGAGCACTCTGGGATCAGGCAGCATGACAAAGGCTATACAGGTGATTTTCCAGTTTCACCATCCTTGTACTGAAATCAAATGTTTCACATTACTATTGGTATGTTTTAGAATAGTGTTCACCACACTACCAACATTGATGAACAGTAACATTGGGGTCTGCCAAGAGCATCTTTTGCAGGGCTAGAAGGTATGACTACAATTAATCAGAGATTGGGGAGGAGGTCTCCAAAGGTTTGGGCTGTTAATTCTACTTTTCACATTGTTATCAGCCATATCTTACAGCTATTAATAATAAAAAACTTTTGCATTAACTGAACATCTCACTGCACAAATTTAATTTTGGAACTACATATTTCATGTATGAGGATGGAGGGAAACCCTGAGAAAAGGTCTACTGTTTCTGGCAGGTGTGTTAGATTGGGCTTCGGGTCTACCATAATATGTAGATCAAGTATCTGAGGATCAAATTAAAAGATACAATTAACAGTTATTTTGCAGTGGTTTTCCCATAATTGCTTTTTAAAAAAGTTTGTCAGGCTCTTCTCTGGGAGGCAAAGTGGAGAACTGAACTCCCAGCCTCTAGCACTGATGCCTAATTCACTGATCTATCCAAATTAATAGAAGTGACAAATTTATATATTCAGCCTACAGCCTCCACTGAGATTAGCATTCTAGAAGTGACGAATTTATATATTCAGCCTACAGCCTCCACTGGGATTAGGATTCCAAACTCTTCATTAAAGAATGCAAGTACAGTACTGTAGTGTATTAGGCACAAAAAGAGCAAGCTTTCAAGAATACAAGATCTCTTCATCAGAAAGCATATTACATATATCAGGGAGTGTAGTAAAGTGGGGATGGGAAGCAGACTTGCTGTTGCTGCTGAAAGTTAGGGTTCAATTATATTGACAAATAATGTGGGAAATACTCAAGGACTGGGATATCTGACTCATGTTATTTTCTGTTGACTATGAGTGTGATTTACACAGCAGGAAAAAAGTAAAGAAATCTGTTATGAAGTTGCACCCGAGACTTGACTTTTCCAAATAAAGACAGGAACATGAGGATTAGGGCTCATCCATCAAGGAAGCTACTCCAATTTGGATGCCCATGAGAGCATATGCTTTATAGAAATCCTCTGTTGAGTCCTTTTCATCTCCTGGTAGGGTTGAGAAAAACTCTCACCTTAGTCTGTGCAGCACTCCTACCAGTCACTGAAGCTAATAGTAAGCTAGGAGGATCACTTGTTTGCTAAACAATTGGGCAGACTCATCACTTCCCATAGGACTTGGGAGAGTTGCCTGGAAGAACAAGGGTTGACATAATCCAGTCACCAATATTCAGTTTCTGGGCAAGCTAGTGGAGAGGGTAGTGGTGGATCACCTGGGGTTGTTCCTGGTAAATATTGGATGATTATGTCTATTCCAGTCTGGGTTAAGGCCTCGACATGGGACAGAGACATCATTGATTGCCCTGCTGGATGACCTTCTGAAAGAGGTTCTGTTGGTCCTCTTGGACCTTCTGTTGCTCCTCTTGGACCTCTCAGCAGGTAATGCCTCACTGTTGGTCCTCTTGGACCTCTCAGCAGCCTTTGATACTGTTGACCATGGTATCTTCTTGGATGGGGTCTCAGGATTGGGTATTGAAGAAAGACTTTAGCCAGGCCCCAGTCCTTTCTTGAGGAACGTGTCCTGAGAATACAGCTAGGAGATGAGTTGTCAGACCTTTGGGTGCAACAAGATGGGTACCTCAGGGGTTGGCTATCTCCCCAGTGCTTTTAATATCTATGTAAGTCCCCTGGATAAGATCATCAGGATATTTGGAGTCTACTTTCATCAGTACACTGATGATACACGATTCTATCTCTCTTTTTTCACCTCAGCAGTAGATACTATTCTCACCCTGGAGGCAGTCATGAAATGGATGGAGGATAATAAACTGGGACTAAATCCAGACAAGATGGTGGACATGCTGTTTGGGGGGAACCCACTTCAGGTTGGGGGAATTTTCCTCAGTTTGAGAGGTGTTGCTCTCCTTTTAAAGGAGAGCATATGTAATCTGGGCATACAACATGATCTGGCTCTATCTATGGAGCAACAGATATTATCTGGGGTCAACTGCCTTTTACCATCTATGGCACATTACCCAGCTTAGCTCATTCCTAGACAGGAAATCCCTAACAATGTTGATCTATGCTCTGGTAATCTCCAAGATTGGTTACTGTAATGCTCTCTATGTGGGGCTTCCCTTGAGGCTGGTATGGAGACTTCAACAGGCCCCATACACAGTGGCTAAAGTGATTACAGGTACTGTACAGTAATACCTCATACAAAGTCCACTTCGTACAACATCAAATTCATACAACATTGCTTAATTCCTTGAAAAAAGTTACCTCATACAAAACATGCGATTTTGTATGAGGCATTGGGCTTTATAAAAGGCAGGACACATGCGTGCATTGCTCTTGTGGGTTTTGCACAAGGCAAAGAGTGTTTAGGAGTGGTTTTGAGCGCGATTTTGGCTTTTTTTGAATTTTTTTGTCAGAATTTTTAGAAGCATTCCTGGGATTTTTGCAGCATTCTTCAGGTTCTTGGACAATCAGGGTTGTTTGACATGTTTTTGTAATGTATTTAGCCTTTAGACAATGATTTCTTAAAGTTCTGTCAGTTTCCTGTCTGTTTCCTTGACTTTGCCCTGAAGTCTGTGCTGTTACAGTACAATGTATCTCTATGGAAACGACGTTGTACAAGGCATCACGGCATGGATTTGGACGTTATATGAGGCATCACGGCTAGGATTTTGCATGTCTCATACAAAGTCCAAATCCGTATAAAGTCCAAACGTGTGGAACCAAGTTTGGATGTTGTATGAGGTATCACTGTATTGGTAATTTCAACCAGGGCCGACATCAGAAATTTCCGGCCCCGGTACGTGCACCCCTATTTTGGCCATGCCCCCATGGTTTCTGCGCATGTGTGGTTTGTTTGCACATGTGTACATCGGTGGTTTCCTGGCACCGCCATGCCCCCGTGGTTTTCTGTGCATGCATGGTCTGTTTGCGCATGCACACATCATTTGTTTCCTGGTGCCGACGGGCCCCCGTCATCTCTGTGCCCAGGACGGGAGTCCTCCTTGTCCCCCCCTCCCTGATTGTGGCACTGATTTCAACTATATTACTCTGGTTCCAACTAATTTGCATTGGCTGCCTGTTGCATTCCATGCTCATACCTGTCAAGTATCCCGGATTACCCAGGATTTCCCGTATTTCCATGCTCGTTCAGCCCCTTTCCCACTACCATCCCGTATTTTCAATGGCGGAGAAAGTAGCTACTGCACATGCGCACCGCTGCCTCTGATGGCCACACATGCGCAGTAACCCATTTCCTGCCCGGCGCCTGGAAACTTACTGCGCATGTGTACCCGGCTCCCGGATTTCCAAAACCGTGGCTTGATGGGTATGTCCATGCCAGGCTCAAGGTGCTGATGCTAACATATAAAGCCTTTAATGGTTTAGTATCATGCTATCTGAGGAGGCACCTCTTCCTAAGAAATTCTACCTGAACTATTCAGGCCCCCAAATTAAGTATAGTCACACCTAGAGAAATTTTAAAAATGCAGTGACTAGATCAAGATCTTTTTCTGCTGTGGCTCCTTTACTATGTAACAAGTTGCCAGTGGAATTAGATCTGCTTCCACTTTATGGACCTTTCAAAAACAACTTCCTGTTCCTGTCTCAACAATCCTTTTCCTTGCTATGAATTGACTTTTACAAATGGAGAAATTCTTGTTTACTAAGTTCAGTAAGCTGTGATGTACAATGTATTGTTATTGTGTTCAATTGAGTTAAGGATGCTATCTAGGTAGATATTTTAATTTTTATGTTATAATGTGTTATGATATGATATATGTTAATTGGTGCTTGATTTTCTATTGTAACTTGTTTTATATGTTGCTTATTATATATTGTTGTGAGCAACCCAATTGGGCAGGGCATGTACATATGTATGTACAGTGGAACCTTGGTTAACGTAATTAATACGTTCTCTGGGATGTTTCTTACAGCAAAAATTATTTTAACCGAATTTCCCATAGAAACGAATTGCATGCATTGCATGCAATTTCCCACAGGAATGTATTGAAAACCAGAATACTTAACCAAAAGAATGATGGAAAAACTTTCCATTAAAGTTAAGAAACATAACTTTAAGATACTATGGAGATGATATTTAACCCAAGTTGGGTTAAATCAAATGGACAACAGTAAATCCCCAGATTGTTGGAGATGTAATCAAAATTTAGGAACATATGAACATATGTGGTGGAGCTGTAAAATAACAAGGGACTTTTGGGTTAAAATTGAAAATGAAATTAGAGATATAATGGGCATTAAAATTAAATTAGATGTGAATACGGCTTTGTTAACAGATTTAGAGGAGAAGAATTTAGACATGAATAAAAAAGATCTTTTTTTTTTTTAACAATTGCAAGGCAAGAGATAGCAAAAAATTGGAAGAATAATGTAAAACTAGAAGTTGATGGTTGGTATAAGGGGATTTTGGAAATTGCCCTGAATGAAAAGCTCACACATGAACTAAATTTCAAAAAAGGAATAACTAAAGAAAATAGATTTTGGGACATTTGGAAACCTTTTTTGGTGCATACATGGAAAAATAATAAAGGGAACAAACCAGCACAGTTTTTTGGAAGGAATAAGATGATTAGAAACAAGTGGTAAATTTTGGGGACATTGTATATAGCACAAGGGTGATATTAATTTCTTATATTTTGTTTTTTAGAATAGTAATGATTTAGGAGAGAAGATGATAATCAGATGTTAATTAAGTCAATATATATAATAATTGAGTTTAAAAGCTGGATGATAAATGAAAGTTTATGAAGTTCATGATTGTATAAAAGAATTGAAGCCTATGAGAAAGATGGGAAATGGAAAGATGTTTGATGAGAAATGGTTTATGATATTTTATCATTACTATTATAATTGTTTCTTTTCTTTACTATGTGTTATGTATATAGGTTGACCTTTTTTGTTATGTTTGTATTTTTTCTTTTGTTTGTTTGTCCTATAAAATGTAATAAAAATATTTTAAAAACAACAAAATGCGGTTTCCCATAGGAATGCATTGAAAACCAATTAATCCATTCTGGGGGAAAAATTCTGTAAACCGAGCCATTGTTTTCTATGGATTTCCTTTTGTTATGAGATTTTTATGTTAACCGAGCCATTTGTTAACTGAGGTTCCACCGCACGGAAGGACAGATGGACAAGATATATTTGAGTCCCTGTAACCCTTATACCACAGAGACTTTCCAAACATTCTCCTTAGAGAAGAAAACAATGCTGCATTTTTGGGAAATTCTTTTTTGTAAGTTTTTTTAAAAAATAATTTTATTTTATTTTTCAATAAAATACAAATAATAACACTGGCAAAAATGTAATAGGACAATAAAAAGTAAAATAGATTAACAGAAAATACTAGTACTAATTAAAGTACACCACTTATTAAGAATAAAGATGAACAGTAAAACAGCTAAACTACTCGGTATGTATATCTAATACTTATCTTTTATCCTGATTTCTTTCTTAATTATTCATAATTAAGTTTTGTTTTATTCTGAGTTTAGCTCTGATGTTCTTTCCCTGAAGATGTCACGCAATAGCAGAATCAATAGTCTTCTCACTGAATGTATGCTTCTGGGTCTATTCCTAGCATCATTTATTGACTCACTTTTCACAAGGAAGATCACAGCTTTTACATCTGTCTTCAGTCCAGACATCATTTGATTTGCTGATCGCTCCCTTGCAGTTCACCTATAACAAACAAAAGAGCAGAGAAAAGAGCAGAGGATGCAAGAAAGAGTTTGTTGTTGTTCAGTTGCACAGTCGATTCCGACCCTTTGCGACCCCATGGACCATTTTCCTCCAGGCACCTCTATCCTCCACCATTCTCCTCAGCCCACCAAGCTCTGTGCCCATTGTGTCTACAATACCATCTATCCATCTCATCTTTGGACGTCCCCTTCTTCTCTTGCCCTCCACCTTTCCCAGCATCAAGGCCTTCTCAAGTGAGTCCTCCCTTCTCATTTGATGTCCAAAGTACTTTAGCTTCATCTTCACTATTTGTCCCTCCAATGAGCAGTCAGGATTGATTTCTTCCAGTAATCAGAAAGAGTTGCTTCTCGGGATTTTGCAAAAGGATTTGGGGCTAGACCCAAGAAGCTCCTCAGCAGGAGCAGTCTACTTCTTTAGACACTATTTGGTAGGTTCAGGACTCTTAATCTAGGACAGGGTTTCTCAGCCTTGGACCCCAAGATGTTCTTGGACTACAATTACCAAAAACCTTGATCAGCAGGTGTAATTGACTTGGGGTTCTGGTAACCAAAGTCCAAAAACATCTGGGGGGGGCAAAGATTGAGAAACCCTATTCTAGGGGGTCAGAGAGTAAGTTATTATCCTGAGTTAAGGATAGACTGGCACTGAAAGACCTTGGCAGGAGCTGGGACATCTTAACTAGTGATAATTTAATTAAATTTGTAGTATTACTGTAACTTTTATTTACCTTAAATTCTATTTGGCATGGCTTTACTTAATTAGTTAGGTGTCGTATAATTGATTGATTGATTGATTGATTGACTGATTGATTCATTGATTTATTGACTGATTGTAGGACACCTTTTTCCCCAAGTGGCTCACATGGCTAAGACACTGACTGGTCGGAGGTCAGCACTTTGATTCCCGAGTACTGCAGGATGGAATGAGCTCCCATCTTTGTCCCAGCTCCTGCCAACCTAGTAGTTTGAAAGCAAGAAATTGCAAGTAGATAAATAGGGACCACTTTGGTGGGAAGGTAACCAGTGTTCCATGTGCTCCGGTGTCTAGTCATGCCTGCCACAAGACCATTGAAACATCTGCAGAAACAGACAGCGCTGGCTTTTCGGCTTTGAAACAGAGATGAATACTGAACTAGAGTCGGATACGGCTGGCTTCTGAGCAAGGGAAACCTTTACCTTTACAAGACTGCTACTCCAGTGGGAAATAACTTTGTCACAAATAGCAGCTCAGCCCTGTTTGAAGAGCCATGTGCGTCCTTTTGTTCTGAGGAATACCAGTCAGGCTGGTTAGGAATGTCTGGTGATGTTTCTGTTGGCTGTAGCAACATTTTATTTATGAATGAATTTCAGTCCTTTTTCCATATTATTGCTACAGCACAGTTAAGAAGGCCTACTTTTAACACTTTTTCCCTGACAAAGAGCCTGGCATTGGCCACCAGAGGGAGCCCTGAGCCTACTTTTTCTTGCAAAGTTTTTCAGAGGGAGGAAATTTTGCTAACCTCTCATTTGGGCTTGGCGATTACCTGGAGGAAATTGGTAGTTACCGTTAGGTCAAAGATAGAGGTCAGGGATGTAGTGGGGGGGGGGACCCTCATGAGCTAACAGCCCCCCACCCCGAGGTGCCAATGTTATATATGTGAGTGTGATGCACCTCCTATAATTTTTTGCCCCTCATGAAAAAACATTAGCCACCCATCATACACGTCAAGCGCGCCGCCGCAAAATATGGGAAATTACTGTGCATGTGTGGGTGCATGTGCATTAACCTGTTTGCGCATGCGCAGTAAGCCCTTTCCCCACTGTTCAAATACGGGACGGTGGTGGGAAAGGGGGGAACCAGCTCTGAAAACGGGAAATCCCAGCCAATACGGAATACTTGACAGGGATACCCCCAATCAATAAGGGCTATGGCCCTGATAGGGGTGCTTGGTGTGCAGTGGTCCATGGAGTTGCAAAGGGTCGGACCTGACTGCATGACCAAACAACAGCAACAACAAAGATACATTGAGTTTCCCTTTAATTGGGTAGGGTAGGGTGATTTTTGCCTTCATTTTCCTGAGCTGGGTGACAGAAAGTAAACTGAAGGTGACTTTTATGTAAGATTGTAGTGATGGTACCGGAAAGCACCTGGAATCCAGAGGAAAACATTCTGTAAATAATTATGATAAACTGCCTGTGACAGAAAAGAGAAGTAACCTGAATGTTCAGTAGACCAGCTGTCCACAGCCTGGTGACTTCCAGATGTTTTGGTCACTCCAGTCACCTCCAATAGCATGGCTTGAGAGAGTGTAGGTTGAATGTTGGGACTGCAGTCACTTAGTGTTTAAGACGCTGAACTTCATGACTGGCAGGTCGAGATCCGAGTGCTGCACGACGGAGTGAGCCCCCATCACTGTCCCAACCTCTGCCATCCTAGCCTAGCAGTTCAAAAGCAAGAAATTGCAAGTAGATAAATAGGTACCACTTCAGTGGGAAAGATAAACAGCATTCCATGCACTCTGGTGCCTAGCCATGCCTGCCACATGTCTACATAAACGTCTGCAGATGCAGACAGTGCTGACTCTTTGGCTATAAACAGAAATGAGCACTGAACCCTAGAGTTGGATATGACTGGCTTTTGCGCAAGGGTGACCTTTACCTTTATCTAGGTTGGATGTAGCAAAACACACCTGGATGGTGCCAGGTTTGGGAAGGCTTTTTAAAATCTAAGACTGTCCTTACACAGGCAAGTGTCAACTGTAGCTTAGAATGCAGTTTGATATCATTCAGACCCATTCTTAGTGATGGGAGAACTGGATGGTAACACAGGATGTCAAGCTTGGGAGGGTAGGAGAGGGCAATTGGATCCAAAGGGGACACCAAGCTAAATTGATATCAACTTGAGGTCAGTGTCTATGTGTGGTGTTTTTTTTTAAATGTCCTAGCCACAGTGAGTTAGGGTGGCAAAACACAAGTTTCTGTAATCCAGGTTTTAGAGTTTTTCAGTTGCTTTGGTTACTCCAGTCATCTACAATAACATGATCTCACTTCATTAGTATAAACGTTTTTTCCTCTTTCAGTTCCACTCTGATGTCACTTGCAGTAGATATGTTTTAAAAGACCACAGATTTGCTTTAATTTTAATTTAATTTAATAAATAGATTTATATACCGCCCTAATCCGATGGACTCTGGTTGGTGTACACAAGTTAAAACCAATATAAAACAATTTAAAACCCTCAAGAACATAGCAGTATTGTCCATCGCTGTGCCATTACTATCTAATAGTCGCAAAGGGTCGGACCTTTGCCAACCATGTCTTCAGCTCTTTCCTAAATGGTAGCAAATGGGCCTGGAGGCATAGTTCTATTAGGAAGAGGTTCCATAATGTGGGAGCTATGACCAAGAAGGCCCTTTTCCTTGTGCTGGACAGGCGAGCCTCCCCAACAGATGGTAACCTGAAGGGTGCCCTCTCGGTTTGTTCTCGTGGGATGGGTTGATGTTCTAGGGCCGATGTGGTCCCTGAGGTATCCTGGTCCGCTTCCATGACAACCAGCACCTTGAATTGCACCCAGAGACATATAGGCAGCCAGTGCAGCTCTCGCAGCAGTGGCGAGGCACAGGCGAAACGACTACACCCCACCAATACACGGGCCACTGCATTCTGGACCAACTGCAGTCTCCAGATGGTCATCAAGGGCAGCCCCATGTAGAGTGCATTACAATAGTCCAAACAGGAGGTGACCAGGGCATGGGTGACCGTGAGCAAGGCATCCCGATCCAGGAGTGGGTGCAATTGATTAATAACACGCACTTGCCTGAAGGCCCTCCTGGCCACAGCCGTAACCTGTTCCTGCAGCAGAAGCTGTGAGTCCAGGAGGACCCCCAGGTTGCCCCATCCCAAACCAGCGGTGATAACTCCTTATGAAGACCAGGCCCCCTCACCCCACAGCCACTCAGTCTTGCTGGGATTCAGCTGTAGTCCGTTGTCCCCCATCCATACCCTAACCACCTCCAGGCAACTGGTCAGGACCTTGACTTCATCACTGGGATCACCATGGGCAGAGATATACAACTGAATATCATCAGCATACTGATAATATCTCACCCCGTGGGATCGGATGATCTCACCTAGCGGTTTCATGTAAATGTAAGGGCGAGAGAACCGAGCCCTGTAGCACCCCACACGTGAGATGCCTCAGACTTGACCCAGCACTCCCCACCCACACCAACTGGGTCTGGCCACTCAGGAAGGAGGAGACCCAGGCCAACACAGTACCCTGAATCCCCAACTACCAAAGCCGGTCCAGAAGGATACTGTGGTCAACAGTATCAAAAGCCACTGAGAGGTCAAGAAGAGCGAGAATGGAGTGGTACTCTCTATCTCGCTCTCGCCAGAGATCATTGAACAGTGTGACCAATGCAGTCTCCATACCATGACCCGGCCTGAAGCCTGACTGGAATGGTTCCAGATACAGTAATCCGCTTCTTCCAGGAACCCCAGGAGCTGCCGCACCACCGTTTTCTCAACAACCTTCCCCAAAAAGGGGTGGTTCAAGACAGGGCGGAAATGAGATTGTATATTCGGATCGAGCAATGGTCTTTTTAGGAGGGGGCACACCAGTGCATGTTTGAGTTGCGGTGGGAACACCCCCTCCTTCAGCAAAGTATTGACCACTGCTTGAATCCAGCTGCCTGTCACGGTCCTGCCCACTTTCACAAGCCAGTCTGGACATGGGTCTAACTCACAGGTGGTGGCACGTACTCTCCCCCAGGATCTGTCCACTTCACCAGGGTCAATCGGACCAAACTGATCCCAGATAACTTGGTAAGACTGGCTCCTGGCCAACTCCTGTGACATGATGTTAAACCTTCAGTTAACCCTTGAGTGATTTTATCCTCCAGAAGTCCACAGGGAAGGGTGATGGTCCCCAAGTGGATTAAATCCCACTTGAATTGATTTTGATGGAGGGCAGCAGCTTCATCAGTACTGATTTGGGGCTGATGAGGACTTTGTGTGCCAAAAGGACTCCGGACCAGAAACTGCTTCACAGAGCTGGATCAGTGGTATGGGTGCCACACTGTGATGTGGAAGGCATTATATTCACAGGACAGTCTTTATGGCTGATCACCATGATGATCACCAGTATTCGGAATCGGATACGGCACAAGAAGAAAAAGAGTTCTCAACCTTTTAAAGCCGGGGGGCATGTCACACTCCCTCAGACAGCTTCAGGGGCTGGAAGGCCCTTCCTCCACCACATGGCACTTCCTAGTGTGGTGGAGGTGGTGGCGGGCCACATGAAATGGTGCCGCCTATGGCCCATGGGCCACAGGTTGAGAATCTCTGCCTTAGACTATAAATAAAGGAACAGATCATCATCAGCAGGACCTACAACTGCCCCTAGCCCCATAAACCTTCTTGGTAGCTCTGAAAAGCTGGATGTAATGCCTAGCAGCATTGAAGAGACTCCTCATCTTAGTGCTCACCCTGATAAGAACGCCTGGTGTAAAACCTCCATCTCCTCTGAGATCACAAGGGCCGGATAATGGTGTGTATTCTCATGACACTTTGAAATGATTCATTATATTTTGTGATGACTGCACACAGAAAACAGGGTGAGTATGTGAAGGCTTCAGCGTGTCAACACTAATTCCCAGCTCTTCTTCTCGTACGCATCGGCTGCGGTGAGGAGGACACTTTCCCCTGTTTAAAAGCATAGTGCTGAAAGAGTTCTGCCTCTTAATGCTGATCTTGACTCCACTCTTGCAACATGTACGGAAGTTCAGAAATAAGGTCCTTTCCCTCTTTCAGCATTAGTGGAATTAAAAAGGTGGTCTTGATTTGAATTTACAAATGTATGAAAGTAACACAGCAGACTGAAACCAAAGAAGGTGGATAAGGCCTGATTGCCATTATCACCACCCCATAAAGCTTAAGGTCACCTGTGGACTCTCCAATCTATGTGGACACTCCGGGGAGGGATCCAATGAGGATGATTGCATAGTATATGTGTGCTCTTGTAGCCATGCTACTGGTCATTTTGTGGAGCTGTAGGGACTGAGGTGGCTTAGTGGTTAAGACACTGAACTTGATGACTGGAAGGTCGGCAGGTCAGCAGTTCCAGACCCGAGTACTACACGATGGAGTAAGCTTCCATCTCTGTCCCAACTCCTGCCAACCTAGCAGTTCAAAAGCAAGAAATTGCAAGTAGATAAATAGGTACCACTTCAGTGGAAAGGTAATCAGCATTCCATGCATTCTGTTGTCTAGGCATGACTGCCACATGTCTATGGAAACATCTACAGACACAGACAGCACTGGCTCTTTGGGTATAAACAGAGATGAGCACTGAACCCTAGAGTCAGATATGACTGGCTTTTGAGCAAGGGTGATCTATACCTAGCACAAAGAGAGACATGTGTGTTGCTGTTTATGTGGTTCTTTTGTGATCCAGAATTTTATTTTTATTCCTCTCTCAATGTATGAAACTTTAATGGAGCATTATCACGCTATTAAGGTGAAGCGTGTGACTGTGAAAGAATGATATTGTGTGAGCTGGATACATCACACAGTAAGCCCATCACCACCAGAAGTTTTTAAAAATTGTGTCAGAAGCACACAAAGATTATAACCATTTACAGTGGAGATGTGCTGATTTTGCTCTTCATAGGTTTAGCCTTGCCTCCTCTGATTTAATAGTTTAATAGCCTGAAAGGTATGCAGAAAACCTTTCCTTGATTTTAGCCATCATCTAGGGCAGTGGTTCCCAATGTGAGGCCCACCTCCCACGGAGAAACTTCCATTCCCAGAAGCCTAAGTCGGTACATTGGCTGATCAGTGCTTTGGGGAATTGACTTAGGCTTCTGGGAATTGAAGTCCAAAAACCAAAGGTTGGAAAACACCTATCTAGGGGATTGGTGTCCATGAAGTGGATGGGTTTGGTGCTGCATTACCTTATTTCATTCATTATTTGCTAGCATATCCTTCCAGAGTGAAAATGCCTGGCAAAAAATAGACTTTTGCAATGGGAGTATGTTTCAGACAGCCAATAATAATCCTGCATGTTTATTTGGGAAGACTTTTGCTTTTTATGGACTGAGAATTGTTCCTCAAATGGGTTTTTTAAAAAAATAAAAAAATGGGTATTGGTTAGCAGAGATATACACACATAAAGTATATTAGCAGCAGCCTGGAATTTACCTAGACTTTTCCTCAGGTTGACAAACACTGATGGGGCTATATAATTTTAGATTCCTGTCTGAATTATTTTATTTACTTTTGAAAATACTGTAGATTCAGAGTCAAATGTAAGTCAGTTCAACTTTTTTCTGTCTTGTGTTTTTAGTCCAAAGCTTAGAAAGTTACTTCAGAAAGCAATTTGTTCCAACTGATCATTATATTTCAAAAGTAATGATCAGTATCCAGTTTAATATTGACGTATTTACAAATCAGGTTGCAGAACTTGCTGTACTGATCCAATGGGCTGTTGGTCATACACCTCAGTTCAGTGAATTGGTCAGAGAAGCAGGCACATGGCTGTGTGCGGCTGGCATCCTTGCCGCAGTAAATATCTAAAATTGCAATTCCACACCCATTGAATATTGTGCAGAACACTAGCAGAGACGCTGTTGGTGCTTGTAACACAGTTTTAAAAGTAATTCTTCGCATTGTTTATCGTGTCACTCTGTACTGTTGCATAATTTTCCCATTCCTTTTTCTTTTAAAAAAACTATATGATTGATACACGAACAGCACAAAATTTGAAAAATTCCTGTCCAAAGGCCCATTAAAATATACTTTTAACAGTAACTGCAAACTAAAACTGGAAGCTGTTGGTTGTTATAGCAACAAAGTAAATTTATTTGCACACTTTCCTTAATTTCTGAAACATAACTCTGTTCTATTCTTCTTAGGAGAAACACAATTGTTACAGGAAGCCACATTATCTGCTAGTCCTTACTTCTAAGCTGTGGCTTTCAGCTCCCTTTCCCCTTCTTCCTTTGGCCCTCTCCTTCTCTCTGTCTTTCTTTCTCTACCTGCCCTTCCTTCACACCTGGTCATACCTGTCAAGTTTTGGATTTGGAAATAAGGGAAATTTCCTGGCAAATATAGGATACTTGACAGCTATGCTTATCATGTGCTGCCCCCTAATGGTGGCAATAGGGCATTGCAGTCTAATTAATAAGGGATGACTGCAGGAAAGAGGGTAAAATAAGGGGTTTTCCTGGCCAATAAGGGATACTTGACAGCTATGTACCTGGTGGGCTGATCGGCAACTATCAGGATTCTCTTATCAAGAGATCAATTGTTCATGGCCTTTGAAATCAGACTGAAGGCCACAGCTCTAAGGTTGCAGGTTGTTGACTTACTCTACTATGGAAAAAAGATGGTTAGCCTGAAGGACTATCTATATATTGGTAAGTACTGTATAATATTTATCAGGCTGGATAGCTCAGTGGTTTAGCTGACTCTGGAGCCAGAGGTCGGATGAGTGAAGCTGATCAATCTGAGGATGTCTCTGGAAGAAGGGAATGGCTAACCCAGTGGTTCCCAACATGGGGTCCATGCTCCACAGGTGGCCTTCAATTCCCAGAAGCCTAAGTCAGTACATTGGCTGGTTAGTGCTTTGGGGAATTGATTTAGGCTTCTGGGAATTGAAGTCCCAAAACCAAAGGTTGGTTGGTTGGAGGTACAGGGGTTGGGCCAGTACCTGATCAATTTATATTTTGGAAACAGTGAAAAATGTTGTGATATCCTGCATCCTCCAGGACATTGTATGATACACTGGGTATGTAGTTTGATTTTGTGTATATGTTTTAGTATTGTATTTTCATGATATTATGTTCAGGGAAAATCATAGTAATATAGTATTAAGTAATAAATTTTGGGCAGAAAAAAAAGGTGTAAACATGAATATTATAGATAAATATAAATGAGTTTGATTTGGAAATATTGCTATGAGAAAAATAAAATATTGCAAATGTAATTTTTAAGTTGCATATAATTGTTTGAGCTATAACAATTAAGATTTAGTGAAGGATGGGGAGGTATTACCTTGTTAAGTAGAGGTATTGGTATAGTGTTATCTTTAGTATTGTTTATTTTTTGTTTACTATGGATTATTATTGCATTAATTTTATGTATTGTATTGTATATTGTCATACGATTTTTTTTTGTATTGTATTGTAAAAAAAATTCTATTTAGATTTTGTAATTATATTTTGAAAATTAATAAAAATAAATAAATAAAACCCCAAAGGTTGGGAAACACTGGGTTAACTACTTCTGTGTATTCTCTACCTAAAAAGCCCTGGAAACGATCACCATAAGTTGGAATCAACTGGATGGCATGTTGTTCATGTAGCTGTTGTTGAAGATAATACTTATTTTAAAATTTTAAAACCCCTTTTCAAAATTGTTTCTCCTGGGGATATTGCACCTTCTTCCATATTTAAGTGATTGTCTGTTTTTAACTCTGTCATACCAGCCAGAGATTCCCTCCCCTTCCTGCCCCCTCCAAATCTTTGAAATCTCTTCATTCTTTGAGAGACAGAGCAAAAATAAAAGCAACTGTGTTCAAGCGATGAGGGATTGACACATTCTTGGGAAGACCAGTTCAGGCAAGTTGTCTCAAACTGTAGTTGTCACCTTGCAAACGTAAAGCAACACCAAGGCTGCAGGCCAGCTCTGGTTCTGTTGTTGTTGTCGTCGCCTTCTGCTTGTTTGATAGTTTCTCAAAAAGGTGTGAAGAGGCTTACTTTTTAGCCACATCCTCTAGATAGGAGATCATAACTATTAGAAAAAAAATAAGTAGTAAAGAACTGATCAAAAAGGCAAAGAGGAAGCTTTGGAGGGGGGAGGGAAAGGTAAATCACTAGGGCAGAGAATTAAGAGGATTGGGGATTCTTCACAGCTCAGAATTCTTGCAAGTTGTTTGGCACAGAGGCTTATGCTCAGTGGTGTTGGGAACCACAACCAGCTGTATTGTTTGTGCATTTCCCCCCTCCCTGTGGCGCAGCAACTCAGTGTGAACCGTGCATTTGTAAAAGCAATAGGTACAGCTACAGCTACAATCTTATCTTATATATCTATACAGGTATATATAAAACAGAAGTGTGGTCTTGTATGTCCTTTATACAAATCCACACCCCTGCACCAATCACGCTGTAACTTGGCACATGCCTACCTTGCACCTGTGAGAGTGCCACTGCAGGAGTTATGAGCCCCATGGCCGTGTGTGTGTGTGTATGCCCTTAAATTGATCTGCGAAGGGAAGTGCACTTGACAGGAGGGTGTGTGTGTGTGTCTACGTGATGTTATAGTGATGCTTAAGTCATAGCCCCAGGTAGGTCACCTGATTGTGACATCATTGTGGTGTAATTGAGCTGGCTAATGTCACAGTCCCAGGTAGGGACACAAAGTGGATACATGTATGGGAAGGATAAGGGCAGACCATCGACGGAGAAGTGGGATGGGTGAGGGAAGAGAGAGATGGAGGAAGGAATGTCATAGTCCCAGGTAGGGACAGGTGAGGGAGGTAGAGAGGGGACAGGTAAGGGAAGAGAGAGATGGAGGAAGGGCAGCAGGAGTGACCCACATACACCCCACGAGGTTTACAAGTGGGAAAGGCTGGCCTATGTTAAAGAAAAGAAAAACCCAAGTGAAGCTGGGTAATCAGCTAGTTATTAATAAAACTAGTCCCAGACATTTTTATTTTATAAACTGAAGGATGAGATGATTGCTCTCTCATTGCCCCTGTGGAACAGATCAGCAGTTGAAATTTACTTCTGTTAGGGTTGTTGGGTGTTATTGCCACAGTGCAGTACCTTCATGCTGTGGCTATTCAAATAATGACTAGGCTAGAGAATGATAGTGAGAGGGTATGTTTATTCCCTTAGGAAATCCATTTAGGGATAACATAGGACAATGATGGCAAACCTTAGCACTTACTTGGGCTTCTGGGAATAGAAGTTCAAGAACAGCTGGAGTGCCAAGGTTCACCATCATAGGCATAGGATGATAGATCTCTATGTTGGTTATGGACGCCTGTAAAACAGATGTCAACATCTGCAGATTTGCCTCTCTGTCTAGCTAAGGTGGAGGAGCAAGAATGATAATGAAGTTATGTCAGGAAAAGAAGGAAAGAAACCTACAACGCTGCATGTAGCTCTAGAAAAGTTAACAAGTGGAACGCTTGGATATCAGCCTATTTCCTTTCCCTGTATGCATACAGATCAGTTGCTTCATGTTTTACTACTCATTCCAGCAACTACCAGGAGTAATGAGAAAGCATTCTTCACCTTATTTACTTATTTCCTAAAACATGCTTATTTCTTAAAACGGAGAGAATTAGAACTGGCATCATCTCTTCCATACCATGCCTAACAGTAGAACTAGCCCTGCTTCTTGAGATATTTCTGTCCTCACCCAATATGGCTATTACTATCACTCAAATACTATCTGTACCCATTCATTCTGCAAAACATGGGAAACCTGATGCTAAGCAGCAACCCTTCAAAATCCAGAGCTGGCATTCTTTCTTATTTCCAAACCCATGCCTCCATAATTGCATAATCCAATTTTTCCTTTGCATAGCTTTAGCTGTCTGAATTTAGGACAGTGATGGTGAACCTTTTAGAGACCAAGTGCCCAAACTGCAACCCAAAACCCGCTTATTTATCTCAAAGTGCCAACATGGCAACGGGAGGAAGAAAACACTCCCATTGGGCTGCTGGGGAGAGGGGTGGGGCAAACTTTGTGCTGGGGTGACTGCATGGGTGCCCACAGAAAGGGCGCTGAGTGCCACCTCTGGTACACATGCCATGGGTTCACCACCACTGACTTAGGAGAAGGCCTTAATCAGAAATTGTTATAAAAGGCCACATATTAAGATGATAAAAGAATCATTTCTATAGATGAAACTGGTCCTTAGTGACAGTTGCAGTTGTGATACTGTAGTTTACACTATGATAGTGTTCTAAAGAGTCTGAATCATGATGTCTTTTGTTATCTCTCAGCCTGAATCTCCCCAACCTCCTACATGTGGATAAAACTACTAGGGCTGATGTCAGGATTGTGATGAAATAAAGTCTGTAAAATGCTTGGAAGAACTAAATAAATGTTAGTAATAGAGGTAACAAATAGTGGTGATGCATCAAGCTAGGAGAGCAGATGCTGCATTGTCTAAAATGGTCTGTTCTGTAATTTCATTCCAGCTGCAGTTCATCAGGATGTTACCCTGCATCCTCCTGATTTTAGGAGCCCCAAAATACAATAAATAAATGCAGAACCTGTAGCTGTAGTCTGATTTCTTCATTTATCTTTTTCATGACTTCTCATATACAAATCCCTTGGATATTAGGGTTTCTTCTCTTTCCTCTCATATTGAGGCAGTTCGACAGCATCATGGCATTGCTGATTTATAAGCCAATAGTCCTCCCTGTAGTTCTTTTCTGATTTATTTTAACCGGAATCGTCAATTGTAATGAACTATGCTATTCCTTTCTCAGTAAGTATCCAAGGTTTCTTTCTTTCTTTTTGTTTGCTGATTTGCCTTAGGTCTCTTTTGTTGGTCACCTTCTTATGCCAAGAAATTCTTAGCATCCTAAAATAAATCCACCTACCTTCCTTCTTTCCTCCCTTAGCCTTTGTAAATATTTGCTATTCTATACTATATAAAGGTAAAGGTCGCCCTTGCTTGAAAGCCGGTCGTATCTGACTCTAGGGTTTGATGCTCATCTCTGTTTACAGCTAAAGAGCCAATGCTGTCTGTGTTTGCAGGCATTTCTGTGGACATGTGACAGGCATGACTAGACACTGGAGTGCACAGAACCCTGTTTACCTTCCCACTGAAGTGGAACCTATTTATCCAGTTGCAATTTCTTGCTTTCGAACTGCTAGGTTGGCAGGAGCTAGGACAGAGATGGGAGCTCACTCCGTCATGTAGCACTCAGACTGCTGACCTTGCCAACCTTCTAGTCATCAAGTTCAGCATTTTAACCACTAAGCCACAGCAGTCCCTTCCACACTATATACCAGTGATGGAGAACTTTGGCACTCCAGATGTTCTTGGACTTCAATTCCCAGAAGCCCAAGCCCCCGTGAATCCACACAAATGGGTTTGCTGTGATTCATCTGGCCCGTGTTGTGCCGCCCTAATCGCTCCTGGAATCGGAAGTAGAACGCGAAGTACTTCCGCTTCCAGATGAGTTGCAGCAAACCCATTTGTGTGGATTCATGGGGGCTTGGGCTTCTAGGAATTGAAGTCCAAGAATATCTGGAGTACCAAGGTTCGCCATCATGGCTATATACTATACTAGAACTGAAAATGCATATCATGTTCAATGTACATTCTCAAAGTCAATACAGTATTATTTTTTATTGTTGTGCCATATATGACATTCTTCTCCTTAAAGAATCTGCGCCAGGCCATCTTTATCCTGACAACATTTGTATGCTATGATCCTACTGCTCATGCAAACACATTCCAAGCTGTGTACATTTTTCAATGTACTCTACACTTTTGTTTGGCATCTTTAACGGCATTTCATGAGCAGTTTGCTTTTTACTGATTATAGTGAATTTGTTCACTCCTCAATGTACAGCTCTTTATAAATTATAGGTACAATTAATAAAGAAAAATAATCACTTGATCATGAAAACCTTTATTCTAACATCTAATGATAAGGATAAAAGCTGGAAAAAATTAGTCGGAAGGCAAAATTAACAATGCACATATGCATATCAAGTAATGTACAAACCTTTTCCATTTGGATCCTGGAATCCATTGGAGATGATGAAATCCCAGGATTGTCAATTGTTGCAATCGATGAATTGCTGTAATTGTTACCAGCTCATATACAACCAATCACCAGGAGTATTTTTTTCTGTCCAGCAAATGGTTCACTAGAAATGATATACCGTATGTTTTGCCGTATAAGACGCACTTTTTCTTCCCCAAAACTGGGGGGGAAAAGTTGGTGCGTCTTATACGGCAAATATACGGCAGCCGCGCTCTCCCTGCCCCCACCATCGGCGGGGAGATAAAGGGAGCCGCGCCGCGCGAAGCCGCACCACGCGAAGCCGTCCCTCCCTGCCACCGGGCGGGGAGGTTAAAAGGGCTCCCTGGCCGAGGGAGCCGAAGACGACGACGCCGCGCCGCGTGAAGCCGTCCCTCCCCGCCCCCTGCCACCGGGCGGGGAGGTTAAAAGGGCTCCCTGGCCGAGGGAGCCGAAGACGCCGGCGCCGCGCCGTGCCGCGCCGCGCCAAGCCGTCCCTCCCCGCCCCCTGCCACCGGGCGGGGAGGTTAAAAGGGCTCCCTGGCCGAGGGAGCCGAAGACGCCGCCGCCGCGCCACGCCGCGCCGCGCTGCGCCGCGCGAAGCCGTCCCTCCCCGCCCCCTGCCACCGGGCGGGGAGGTTAAAAGGGCTCCCTGGCCGAGGGAGCCGAAGACGCCGCCGCCGCCGCCGCCGCGCGAAGCCGTCCCTCCCCGCCCCCTGCCACCGGGCGGGGAGGTTAAAAGGGCTCCCTGGCCGAGGGAGCCGAAGACGCTGCCGCCACCGCACCGCGCGAAGCCGTCCCTCCCCGCCCCCTGCCACCGGGCGGGGAGGTTAAAAGGGCTCCCTGGCCAAAGGAGCCGAACACGCAGCCGGCGCCGCGCCACGCCGCGCCGCGTGAAGCCGTCCATCCCCGCCCCCTGCCACCGGGCGGGGAGGTTAAAAGGGCTCCCTGGCCGAGGGAGCTGAAGACGCCGACGCCGACGCCGACGCCGCGCCGCGCCGCGCCACGCGAAGCCGTCCCTCCCCGCTCCCTGCCACCGGGCGGGGAGGTTAAAAGGGCTCCCTGGCCGAGGGAGCCGAAGACGACGATGCCGCCGCCGCGCCGCGCGAAGCCGTCCCTCCCCGCCCCCTGCCACCGGGCGGGGAGGTTAAAAGGGCTCCCTGGCCGAGGGAGCCGAAGACGCCGCCGCCGCCGCCGCCGCCACCGCCGCCACCGCCGCCACCGCCGCCACCGCCGCCACCGCCGCCGCCGCGCCGCGCGAAGCCGTCCCTCCCCGCCCCCTGCCACCGGGCGGGGAGGTTAAAAGGGCTCCCTGGCCGAGGGAGTCGAAGACGACGACGACGACGCCACCGCGCCGCGTGAAGCCGTCCCTCCCCGCCCCGCCACCGGGCGGGGAGGTTAAAAGGGCTCCCTGGCCGAGGGAGCCGAAGACTCCGCCGCCGCCGCCGCGCCGCGCGAAGCCGTCCCTCCCCGCCCCCTGCCACCGGGCGGGGAGGTTAAAAGGGCTCCCTGGCCGAGGGAGCCGAAGACGACGACGACGACGCGCCGTGACGCGCCGCGCCGCGCGAAGCCGTCCCTCCCCGCCCCCTGCCACCGGGCGGGGAGGTTAAAAGGGCTCCCTGGCCGAGGGAGCCGAAGACGACGACGACGACGCCATCGGCGGGGAGATAAAGGGAGCCTTCCGTGGCCCGGGAGGCTCCGAAGACGCCGCTGCTGCGAAGCATCGTGCCCTCCCGGCCCTTTGTTCCTCTTGGAGGTTGACTAGGGCAGGTACGTAGTTTTTGACTTTGAGTATTTTTGTGGTGGCTTTATTGTACCTGGACATGTGGGGTTTCTGAAAAGATGTGGTTTTTTTTCTTCCCTTTTAGTACAGTATTTGGTTCAGAATCTTTTTTTTCTAGATTTTCCTCCTTTAAAATTGGGTGCGTCTTATATGCCGGAGCGTCTTATACGGCGAAAAATATGGTAGTTAATAATAATAGTTTGTGTGCTGTCAAGTCAATTCTGAAATGGGAAACAGTGACCATTTCCAGGGTAAACAAGTAAAGAATACTCAGAAGTGGTTTACCATTCTTTTTTCTGGGAGTGCCCTGGACTTTTTCAGTTTATCTGGCAGGTCACCCTTGTTCGAAAGACATACCCAACTCTAGGGTTCAGTGCTCACCTCTGTTTACAGCCAAAGAGCCAGCACTATCTACGTCTTCAGACATTTCCGTGAACATGTGGCAGACATGCCTCAACACCCGAGTGCACAGAACACTGTTTACCTTCCCACTGAAGTGGTATCTATTTATCTACTTGCAATTTCTTGCTTTCGAACTGCTAGGTTGGCAGTAGTGGGGACAGAGACAGGAGCTCATTCTGTCGTGCAGTACTTGGGTCTCGAACTGCTGACCTGCCAACCTTCCAGTCATCAAATTCAGAGTCTTAACCACTTGAGCCACCGCAGTCCCAATAATCTGGTACATTCAGGCTTTACATTGGTATGACAAACAGGACTGATTAAGAGCCAAATTAAAACTCAAGTGTCCAGCTTATTGCTATAGCTTCCTCACATTCATCAATTTCCCATTGAAATATATAGAGACAGTTAATAAATTTCCCTGAATACATAGGTCAGTGGTGGCCCCGGCCCATGGCACCATTTCATACGGCCCACGATGATGATGACGCACCAGAAATGGAAGCGGATGCATTTATGACAGCTGTAAAGCACGTCCATGCCTGCACAAACACCTTCATGGCTGTTGTAAATGCATTTATGATAGCCACAGGTGCATTTTACCACAGAATTTATGGTGGGGGAACCACGTGACTGGCCTGCTCAGCTGTCTGGGGTGGTGGTAGTCATGCCCATGGTGTAAAAAGGTTGGGAACTCCTGACATAGGTTATATTGGAATGGAAAGCTAAGGCTCTTCAACGAATAAGTAGTCCAGACCTAGATCTTCAAGAAAACTGTTGTATAATCTCTGATTTTTTTAAAAATAAAAACCACAAGGAGACGGATTTTTTAAACCTTTCTGTAACCTGGACTGATTTTCCCCTTTTATTTATTTTTTCACATAAATTACACAAACACTTTAAAAAAGGAGTACGCACAAAATAGGAAACCATGTTATAAGTGCATAACTTAAAAAAACACCAGACCGATGAAGGTATTTCCAAAACTCAGGGAAAATATTCTTTTCTGATCAGTTGTCAGATCAGATTTTAAGTGGCAGTGATGGTTAAAAAAGTAAATGGAAACTATATATTGTATATAGCTTTATATATTCTTCAGGTTTGCTAGAAGAAGTACTTAAATTAATCACAAGCTTTTCCTCAAGGTAATGAAAAGAATATTATGGAATTGCTGGCCAGAAAATGAAAAGAAAGAGGGGTGCCCCCTCCCATTACAAAGCTGACTTCTCAAGCAAGAGTAAATAAAATATTGAACAATATCATAAACAATACCAAAATAATCCATCAAGTGAAACTGCATTACTCCTGCAAAAATGCCATAGATTGCTCAGAGTTATTAAAATATAAGTTGATCAATGCAGAGTCTGTGGTAGCCAGAGAAACCGATCTCAGCTTTTCCACACGATGGTTTCCAACATGACGTTGACATTCAACAATAATTCTGGTTTCATTCCTTCAGCAGAGAGAAAATGAGGTTTTTTTTTTATAAAAAAAATGATGCGAGGTCCAAAGAATTTTATCTTTGAACGTGAGTTTTTTATAAAATGTGGCAAGTTTTCGTTTGTTGGAAGGATTTCAATGAATGTTGCACAAAGGCCCCCCAACTAGGAATTTAAGATCTGTTGCTTCTGACCCTCCTTTCAGACTGTAGTTGGTTATCTTACGTCAAAATAATAATAATTTCGTGTCAGAAATTATTCTGGGTTGAAAGGATTTTTGCTGGGAAATGATCAGCATAAAACACTAAATGAGGGAACAAATTAAAAGGTGCCAGCATGTTTGAAAAAACATTTCCTCTCCTCACAGAAGTCTTCTCAAAAGAACCTGGCTTGAATGTTCATAATCTGTTGTAAGATCATGTTACAAATTCAGAGAGGGTGATGGTGATGAGGAAGGACAAAGAGACTAAAATGATGGCCTTAATGAAAGTAATCCAACAGGTCATTGTGTGGGCATTTTGTTCACCAAGAGAGCCTTTCTCTTGCCCCACCCCACCCCACCTACAGCCTCGTCTGGTTGCAGATTCATCCCCTTTATTGGCAGTTCTGTCTTCCATCAATGGCGTTGAAGAAGGCCAGCCATTTTGTAACACAACAGTCCATGCATAGGCAAATAATCCAAGGCTTCACTCACAGGCAGAGGCTATAGAAGTCACGCTGGTAATCTTAGAAGCATCGTCTGACCATGGCTGGAGGTTCTGGAGGGCAAAGAGAGAAGAGTTATGGACACAGATGGGGTCTGCTTGGATGGGCTGGTTGATGGTTTTCTGAAAGGCCTCTTGCTGCAGCTGCATGAGGATGCGATTGGCTTGCTGCCGCTCTGCTTCCCGCTCCTCCGCAGTTTGCCGCCTGGGAGAAATAGGCACATGGTGTCATATTTTGCTCATGTGACAAGAGTGCAAAGAAAGATAGAATGCTTAACACCTATTATTCAGATCAGGGATTCTCAACCTGTGGCCCGTGGGCTGGATGCGGCCTGCGGCACCATTTCATGTGGCCCCTCCACTACACCAGGAAGTGCCATGTGGTGGAGGAAGGGCAAAATGGCCATCCGGTCCCCAAAGCTGTCTGAGGGATAGCGTGACCTGGCCCGTGGCTTTAAAAGGTTGAGAACTCCTGATTCAGAACATGGAGAAATTACTTTGGGGTACAATAGCTCAAAGAATCCCCTTAGCCTGAGTAACTTTCCCAGGCTGTGCATTTTGTCAAAACATATTAAGCAGGTTTGTCAGCTTCCTTATGAAATGTTTTGTCCCAAGTGGTGTCAGGAGAGCTAGCAGCAGAAGCTGAGAAGAATTAAGTTAAAGATTAGGTAAAAGTAAAGGTCACCCTTGTTCAAAGGACAGTCATATCTGACTCTAGGGTTCAAGTCATCAAGTTCAACACCTTAACCACTTGAGCCACCGCAGTCCCTAAATTAAAGATTATCTCAATGCAAACTTAAAGATTGTGTGACAGCAGTAGCCTATAGCCCATTCCTGTATTATCTGCCCTTTCTTTTTCCCCTACCTACACCATCAGACCATCTAAGCCAAGTTCATATTTCCAACAGTGAGGAACCAGCAGCTTCTAAGATGTCCATCTACAGAGCACAAATGTATCAGTTCTCTACAGAGTTTGCTCCCCAGATATAGCCGCAGATACTCTGAAGCATATCCAAAACAGCCCTCGAAACAATGGAGGGGAAGTTGCAGGGCGAGAGGCAGGAATCCGTAAGGGTTGGCTCCTCCCCTGACGGATTCCTGTCTCTCGCCCTTGACACTCTCTCTCCGTTGTTTCGAGGGCTGTTTTGGAAACAGCGGAAGGAGAATGGCAAGGGTGAGAGGCAGGAATCCGTCAACCAAGAGAGAAGTGAACCCCATGTTGAAGGCGATCGCTTCCCTCCAGGAGGTGAAGGCAGGACGAAGTGCCGTTCTCGGCCTTCGCCTCCCGAAGGGAAGTGGCTCACTTCTCTCTTGGTTGGTGGTGGCCAAAAGCTTCGGCCCCCACCAACCAAGAGAGAAGCGAACCCCCCGTGGAAGGTGATGGCTTCCCTCCCTGAGACGAAGGCTGAGAACGGAGCACCATTCTCGGCCTTCATCTCCCGGAGGGAAGTGGTTCGCTTCTCTCGGTTTGCAGGGGCCGAAGCTTTCGCCCTCCGCCTTCCGTGGAAGGTGATTGTGTGTCTGCCATTTTTTATGCCCGCACCGGCTGCCCCGCCTCCTCCGTGCTCGCATCCTTCAGCCTGATTGGCTGAGGGGTGGCTTGGTGCAGAGGACACTGGGACTTGTAGGTTTTTTTTGTTCATGTTCGTGGGGCGTTTGCCCCACACTCGGCATCCAGACCCTTGTGGCGATGCTCGCAGGGTCAAAAGGTAAGTGTGGACAGCTCATTACGGAATAGTAGGGATGGGTGTGGCCACACATGCTGGACACGCATGGCCCAACCCCCTTCTTATAGGTATAGAAACCACCCCTACCATCCATGAGGAATACATTCCAAGATCTGCTATAGATACCTGAAACCACAGAAAGCAGCAAATCCCATATTATACTGACATACTTGAGCCATAGTAGTGAGGAGGGTGCTGCAAATGGCTCCCTCCATCTTTCAGGTCCACTCAGGAAATGATTCCCTAGAACAGGAGTACCGGGCTACAGGCTGTCCGGAACTGGGCCATGGTGGTCGGTAGCTCTGGGAGTCCTGATGGCAGCTTTCTACCCTCAACATGCTCCGCTGGGTCTGCCCGACAAACGGAGCAAGAGCACGGGCTTCATCAGTACCATAGCCAAAGGGGATCGAAAATCCTCATGAGCTAACAGCCTGCCCCCCACCCACCCCGGGATGGCAATGTTATATATGTGTGTGTGAGACATTGTTACCCCTCCTCAAAAAAATTTCACACACACACACACACCGAAATCTAGAACCCTGGGCTTCAGATACATCAGATAGGCAGATGGCCAGGCTCCTCCTCCATGTTGCTTAACGACAGCAGGGCTCTGCCACCCCACCCCCGCCTGTGTGCGGCCCATGCTGGCTATTTTGGACACCGGGACAAGTCCCGGTGCACCACAGGATCTGGTGCCCCCCAGAGACGGGCAGAAGTATGACACCAGATGGCTACACAACGGCACAAGCCGATTTCTGCCTAAGCGGGAACCTTTGAGGTAGGAGGGCGCTGTTTCCATGGGGCCATACCTGTCAACCATCCTGATTTGGCCGGGAAAACCCCGTAATTTGACGTCATAACCCGCCCCGCGCTGCCAAAACCCCGTAATTTGGCAGCGGGGGGGAAATGCTTTCCACGCATGTGTGGAAGCACTACGCCGCTTGCGCAGCACCTATGCAAGCGGCGTAGTGCTTCTGCGCATGCGTAGAAGGGGTAAAACCCTTCCACGCATGCGTGGAAAGCGACCTGCGCACAAGCGATCTGCGCAGGTCTATTTTTCCAGAGCCACGGGTTGACAGGTATGCATCGGGCGGGTATTGCCATGCACCAACCAGCCCCACCCACCCCATCATGGCTGGTTGGTGCACTGTGATGCACCAGTCCCACCCACCCTGTCATGGCCTCAATCACTCTGCATGCAACTCCATAGGCTCCGCCCCTCAACCCTGTCCACTGCCCCTTTAGCATAGCTAGCATGCCCTGCCTGTGTGCAGTGTGATACCTCACTGCCTGAGTTGAATGGTTCATGGCATGAAACCAGTCCATGAGGTAAAAAAAGGTTGAGGACCTCTGTCCTAGAGGAAAAACCTGTCCTCAATATTACATTGTAGATAGTGACCTCTAATGGAAAGCTCTCATAATACACCTTGGAATTACATCTACCATATATACTCGAGTATAAGTCAACCTGAATATAAGATGATGTACCTATTTTTGACCTGAAAACCCAGGAAAATAGATTGACCCGAGTATAAACTGAGGGTGGGAAATGCAACAGCTGCTAGTGAGCTTCTATAATCAAAATACATGACAATATGGTAAAGTAAAGGTAAAAGGTAAAGGTTTCCCTTGCTCGAAAGCCAGTCGTATCCGACTCTAGGGTGCAGCGCTCATCTCTGTTTCTAAGCCGAAGAGCCAGCATTGTCTGCTTCTGCAGACGTTTCCGTGGTCATGTGGCAGGCATGACTAGACACCGGAACGCACAGAACGCTGTTACCTTCCCACCAAAGTGGTCCCTATTTATCTACTTGCAATTTCTTGCTTTCGAACTGCTAGGTTGGCAGGAGCTGGGACAAAGACGGGAGCTCATTTCCGTCCTGCAGTACTCGGGAATCGAACTGCTGACCTTCTGCTTCCCAGTCAGCGTCTTAGCAACTTGAGCCACTGCAGTCCTTGACAATATGGTAAAATTAATCAAATTGTTGGCACATCTCAATCCAGCATAGTTATGGGACCCTCGTGGTCATTGACCCGAGTATAAGCTGAGTTACCTTTTTGGGGCTTATTTTTTGGTGCTTAAAACTCAGTTTATACTTGAGTATATATGGTATATATTTCAGGGATATTTCATTGAATATTTTTGGGGCCATAGATAACAACTGCAGAGACTGAACCTATGAATGGGTGAGCAAGCTGTACTCAGAAGCGGTGCACTTCTTCCTCTGGGGTAACCAACTCTCTAAGCTATCCTAACAGTGGGCAGAGATGATTCAGCTAATTAAAAATTAAGAACGTGTCTAAAATGCCCTAATCCCTTCTCTCTTTCAGCTTAAATAATTTTCCTCATTTGCCAAAAGAGCTGACATATGGATTGCAGCACAAATAATAAATAGTCTTGTGGCACCTTAAAAACGAGCACATCTATTGTGACATAAGACTTCAAAGACTGCCATCTACTTCATCAGATGCATAAAATACTATCTACTTGAAGAACTAGACCAGGGGTTCCCAACATAAGGCCTGTGGGCCAGATCCAGCCCGTGGTGCCATTTCCTTTGCCCCCCCACACACCCCCAAGGGCATTCATGAAACAAAATGGCTGCCCCTTTGAAGCTGTTGGGACAAAATGTCTGCCCCATTGTGCAGGCAGGACAAAATGGCCATCTGGCCCTTGAAGCTGACTGAGAGAGCATGACTCGGCCCTCGGCTTGAAAAGTATGGGAACCCCTGAACTAGACCTATGCTCTCCAGCATCCAGTAGCCCATGGAGGGCTAGATCAAACCCTTTGCTATCTGAGTGGTGCCTATTCCCATTCAATGCATGAAAGCAAACTGGATGACAGCTGAATCTTCTGTCTACACCAGGGATGGCACAGTATCTTCCCCTCCCCCATGTGAAGACCACAGGAAAGGTCTTCCAGCATATACCATTCTCATTTCCATCTCCTTGCTGCTGCCTTCCAATATTTACCATCTGAAGCAACTGTCTCAATGATGAAGAGGGCCTTACATCTGGGGACTTAACATGACAATCTACTTTCACTAGATTATGAAGTTAGCAGGACAGCAGGAGATATATTACAGCAAACTCAAAGCCATGGTTCATTCATTCTCAGTAGGAATCTCACACAGAGAGACCACAAACACACATTACAGGTCTTGGTTTCTCTTCCCTGTCTATTGTCAAAGCCCTTTGGCCAGTATTAAAAGGTGAGCTGATTTATTCTCTATCAATCTTCAACTCCCTCTGTTCTGTTTCGCTTGGTAATAAATGGTTTTGAAAATCAGATTGCAACGGAGCCGCAGAAGATTCCTTTTTATTATCATCATTGGTATTGATCTCCTCGCAGTGCTTCAGCTCATAAATCATTAGAGTTTGAGTAAGAATATGAAACAGTTAATGTCTATGGTGTTACTTTGTCTTCAGTGAAAATCCAGCCAACCTTCAAATACTCCCCAGTTAGTGTTGTCAAAAAAAGAAAGTAAATGGAATTGACAGCGGCTCATTCAGAGCACATATTTTAGAAAATTACTAGTTCTGCTGAACTAATTCCAAAATCTTGACAGCTGTCTTTACAAGGATTAGAGCCAGATAAGGGATGTGGTGCATCTAGAAATCTTTTTTGAAAGATATTTCTTTCTCACTACATTGAGGAGTAGGGCACAGTCTAGCCAAAGTGGAAAGGCTTCCATGATTTATCACTACTATTGCATTTCAAATTGCTCCTTAAACTAAATTTTAAAAGTTATATTAGAAAGTATGTCCCACTGAGTTTGAATACAGTAGAACCTCAGATAAAGTCCAGACTCCATTCCACAAGTTTGGACTTTATCCGATTTTAGACTTTATCCGAATTGAATAGGCAATGCATCAGATAACGTCCAAAAATGGACTTTATCCAAGGTTCCTATACCAAATACCTCGGATAATGTCCATTTTAAAGCAGTTTTGGACTTTATGTGATGCATCATGTGTGCATGAAAACCGCGACTTTATCCGAATCGGACTTTATCTGAATTGGACTTTATCCGAGGTCCCACTGTACATTTATTTTGGATTATTGCTCAAAAAGTGTACTAAATTTAAGTACAGAGGTGTAGAGTTATTTCTAACAGTGTATTTAGCTCCAATAATCTCAGTGGAGAAATGTGCTGACCCAATCCTGTGAATTTATTCTAGTCAGGAGAGTCTTGCCACTGAAAATCAGTGGGCCTTAAAACTGCTTAACTGATGATAGGTTGTACACCCAAATAAGTATGATCTGGCTATGAGCTAATTGCCATATCAATTACTCAAAGCATCATGTGTGTGTATCGTGTGCTGTCAAATCACAAATAATTCTGATTTATAATGACCCTAGTAGTATTTCATACCTAATTAAATATGTATATCTGCCCGTCCCACCAGAGCAGACCTGAGGGGCTCCCTAATGGTACTGACAGCTAGAGAGGCTCACCTCTCTAGCACTAGAAGGAGGGCCTTTTCGGTATCCACTCCGGCCCTGTGGAACCTCCTGCCTACCGAACTACACCGCCAGTCAGAGTTATTAGCCTTTAGAAAAGGCTTCAAAACCTGGTTGGCCCAGCGGGTGTGGGGTGCTGCCTGTGGAGCACCGCCACCACCACCACCACCACCACCACCTCACTGGTTCATATGAATGGCCATTTGGGTTTTAGTTTTTAAGTTTTTTTAGTTGGCCGGCTATATAAATATGAATATAAAATAAAAATAAATAAACTGTTGTGAATGTGGAGGGGTGTTTTAACGGTTTTTAATGCTTTTATGATTTTAATTGTTATTCTGGGGATGCTTTTATATTTTAGTATTCTTATTAGTTAGACTGTAAGCCGCCCAGAGTCGCCTTGGCGAGGGAGCGACAATAAAAGTCAAACAAAATAGAATAGAATAAACAAGGACAATACTTTCTTAGGCTAATTAAAATGATGATGAAGACATCTCAAAGGCTTGCCCACATTTTGTGCCCTTTTGGTTGACTTAATAAACGTATTACTTTCATACAGATGTGCCTAACTCTGCCCTTTGAATGAGCTCAAAAACTGTTAAAGCAATTGACATAATTGTACATGGGAAGGGGGCAGTTTTACATGATTCATTCTAGACTTCTATCTAAGAACATGTTCAGGCACCCACTTGCCACTTTGTGCAAGATCTATCAGTATATAAAAATAAAACCAAGCACTTTATGCCAATCCTGCTATAATTACCAGTTTGTTTTCAATTGTAGTGTCTCCTGTAACAATTAATTATGCTGCTCTTACCTTAATGCAGGTATTCCCAACCTATGGCTGGTGGGCCAGACCTGGCCTGTGGCAGCATTCCATCTGGCCCATCACTACCACTGCTGCTGCCACACCCAGAAGTGGAAGCAAACACATTTATGCCACCTGTAAAACATGCCCGCGCATGTGTAAACGCGCCAGCAGCTGTTGTAAGCACAGAAGTGGGCACATTTACAACAGCCATAAATGTGCCCACTTCCATGATGTGTGGTTGGGCACGCTCAGCTGTGGGCAGGCCCGTGGAGTAAAAAGGTTGGCCACCCCTGCCTTAATGTAATGGAAAGAAAAATTCTGTGTTTATGTAGTAAGGTCAGGATTCCCCCCCCCCCCCCCCGGAATTCAATTTCCAGTCGCAGTATTGAAAGGGAGAAACATGTCACACTAAGACAAGGGTGCCCAAATATTTTGGGCTGTGGGCCAGCCACATGGTATTGACATGTTTTACTTCCACTTCCAGGAGAGACAAGGGCTTCGTGGGCCAAATGAAGTGGTGTCAGGGGCTGGATTCAGCACCCAGGCCATAGTTTGGACACCTCTGCACTAAGAGAAGGACTTCCCAACCCCATGAATTTCCCCTCTCCTACACCCTTCCTCTGGCCACAAAGGGAGCTTCAGCTTTTTTTTTTTTTTTTAAAAAAGGCCATCTGGGAAGATAATATGCAGATACTTGGCTTCCTGCGTTTGTTGAATGGGGGTAGTAAAAGATGCAACCTCCTGTTTTTTCACCTGAAAAACACATCTAAGAGACAAAGTCTGGCTGAACATCATGTATGAACTTTTGAGGTACTGTACAGTATCTGAGAGTAAATAACACAGAACAGCAAAAAAAAAGAAAGACAAAAATGTTGTGGCACCTTAAAGACTAACTCTGTATTTAAATGTGAGCTTTCATGGACCAAGTGCACTTCATCAGACATACGAGTGAGGCCTAATGGCATCAATCTATACACACATCAGGTAAACAGGAACACAATAATTAGCCAGCAGCCTAACAAAATACTAACATTGTATCTTTTTTCAATTGTCAAAATCCCCTGTTATTATTCAAACCTGCTGCAAAGCATTGCCCTCTATTGCAAATGGTTGCAAAACAAACTTCTTTTAGAAGCTGATGCATCACATACAAAGAGTGGATGCAACAAATATTGTGGCATTACACATTTGCCAATGAATTAGCATACATTGACAATGGTTTGAGTGACCCAGGCAAAACTGCTGCACACAACAACCCATTAGCTGTGGTGCATCAAATCTGATAATGTCCCAGAAACCCCTGACTGATATTCAAACCCTTGAGATGCATGTCCAGCATATGCATGTATTAATCTCTGCTGACTCTCTCTGGATTCTAGTTTTGTAATTCCTCTGCTTTAGAACAGCAACCCTCAAGTCCATGGTTGAGTGTCCAGGAAGAACTTTTGGGACTTTCCTTTATAATTTTCCTACCCTATCTACAAGAAATTGATGCATGCCCAAATAAATGATCTTGAATCACGAAAGCTCACGCAATGTTTGATTTTAAAAGTGATCCTATAAAGGTATCACCTTCCTCCTGCATTTATTTTGTGCATGGATCACACGGCTGTCTTGGTTTATGGAACCCTCTCCTATAGCAATCTATGTCTAGAATCCTATTGGGGATTTACTTCTGCCTATGGAAAATCACTGACAAATTATCACTAATTAACAAGGTGCTAGCTCTGTTCCTAAACCAGAGCCCAAGAAGATAACTAGCATTATGCTAATCAGCACCAATTTCCTACCCAATTTAGGCAACTTCTAAATTGTCTATAAGACTCTGGCCACCATGTCTTAAGCTGCAATCCTATATACCTGGGACCTGGCACAAAGCCTCTCTGAGCTTAGCATGTCTCCTTTCTGAGGAAAAATTTTTA
The DNA here is from genome assembly GCA_035047345.1 of Bradypodion ventrale. Taxonomy (NCBI): domain Eukaryota; kingdom Metazoa; phylum Chordata; class Lepidosauria; order Squamata; family Chamaeleonidae; genus Bradypodion; species Bradypodion ventrale. The sequence goes on from JAWDJE010000003.1 coordinate 76,801,103, forward strand.
AGACTGTACTATTAAATCTATAATCCTCTACATAAAGGATGTTGCCTTCTAGATCTTTCTGGATTGCAACTCCTATCCTTCCTAGGCATACCTGTCAAGTATCCCAGATTGGCCAGGATTTCCCATATCTCCGTGCCACTAACTCTACTTTCCCGCCGCCATCCCGTAATTTGGCTGGCGGGGAAAGTAGTTACTGCGCATATGTGTATGTGCAGAGCCCTTCTGCGCATGTGTAGAACCCTTCTGCGCATGTGCAGAACCCTTCTGTGCATGCGCAGAACCTTCTGCACAGAAGGGTTCTGCGCAGGTCCTGTATTTTCCAGAGCCACGCTTGACAGGTATGTTCCTAGGGATGGATGGGACATAGATAATTGCAGTGTAACACTATCCCTACTGACCTTGCCTACTCAGAAAGCCCAGCTGAGCTCAGAGAGACTTACTCCAATGTAAAAGATATAGAATTGTAGCCTAGAAAAGCTTCATTTGGGTTGCATCATGCTCTGTGCTTATTGCTCATATAGGATTCTCTATAGGGAGTGGATGCAGGGAGAAGAGGCCAAAGCAGTTTCCAAGTCTTTCTGTGACTAAAAGAAAGAATTGCATGAATAATGCACCGGTTTTCCTTCTGCTGCAAATTTACCCTGATGTATATTTAATATTGTTTTGACTTAGGAGAGAAATACAACCCAGCCAGCATTCCCCTCCTGCTTTTTTTTAATAATTAGGGAGAATAGATTATTAATTTTGTTGTACAACATTTTTCTCAGTTAGCAGCTTTGCAGGGCGGGTATAAGCAGTAATTTGTCAAAGAAAGAGAGAAACACAATCTTGCCTGCTGGAAATTTTAAAAAGCAGGCACAATGAGTCCCAGTCTAATTTGTTTCAAGATCACAAGGAAAAGCAAACAAGCTTAGTTAACAGGCTCAGCTATCCCACAGAACCTCCTGCGTCTTAATTGCAAATATGCAAATTCATTGAGACCATCCTAGCACCACACAACAGGAATGCCACCCAATGTGTGATCTTTATCTCTCCCTACTACCTTTCCCTTGAACTAATCATATAATCAAGTGTCCAGAATAATATAATCAAGTGCCCAGGGTTTTCCAAGTATAAAGGTCTCAGAAGTGTTTAACTGCCCTTCGTTCTTGTGTTCCTTTGGGACATTGAAACTTGCCCAAAGGTCACAGGTGGCATGAGAGGGAACCTCACCAGTCACAAACACCTTGAATGATCTTCGGCAGCTCATCTCCCCAGAGCTCTGTGTTGACTTCCTGACCCCTAGTTCCACATCCAAACCCTCTGAGTTACACCAGCATAATTTCCCCTATAACCAAACAGCACACTTTACTTGCTACTAACAGTGCAAGTCTATGGAAATACAATAAATAATATTGCCCTCACTAGGATTCAATGAAACAATCATATACAGGCTAAGCAAATGGTTATAAAATTGCTTCCTAAACCCCACTGAAATTATGGGACTTTCAGAGAGTCAAGAACAGGGGTGCCCAAACTTTTCAGGCCATGGGCCAGTCATGTCATTCAGCAGGCTGGTTACATGGGTCCTCCCAGCAGAAGCAGAAGAAAAATGCACCTTGCAATCTGTTTTGCAACAGGATGGGATAGTTTAAGAGCTGCCATTTTCTCTGATTAAATCAGGGGTACCCAAACTACGGCCCATGGGCAACTATTTGGAGTAAGGTCCATTTAATTCATTGGAGTTTACATCAGATAAAATATAGCTAGTATTGCTCGGTACAGTGAGAGTCCAGTGACACCCAGAGAGCTACATCTTCACTGTCAATGATAAAATAATTTGACCAATATGCCAAGCCAAATCGAATATATCTCCTATTGCCACAGGCTGCTGATTTGGAACTGCTGATACAGAAAGTTAAAATAATGACCCTTGAGGCTTTTCCTCTCCTTCTCTCTGCTAAATATTACAGACAACTCATTTACTGCTTCATATAAATCCAAAGACTTTATACCGCTCATCTCTCTAGCAACAGATGCCAAAACTTTCTCCCAATTTAAAATATGTATTCTGTCACTCTTTTCAAAATTATTATTATTATGACTCATTCACAGTGAATGCATTTTGACTGATGCATTCCACTTTATGTTGCTGTCCTGGTTATGTTGTTCTGGGTTTCTTTTAAAGATGCTATTGGTCTCCCTTACTCCAGGAAAAAAATATTACATAACCTTAATCTGTGCAACAGTTTTCCAGATCGATTTCTCTAGAGCAGGCGTGCCCAAACTACAGCCCGGGGGCTGGATCCAGCCCCCAACGCCATACGGGTGCGTTTAACTTCCACTTCCAGGAGCGACAAGGGCTTTGCAGTCTAAATGAATTGGTGTTGGGGGCCGGATCTATCCCCCGGGCCATAGTGACCAGCCCCCTGAGCCACGTGACTGGCCCACAGCCCAAAAACTTTCGGCACCCCTGCCCTAGAGAGAAGAAGCTGGCTTGCTCGATAGTCTTTTCTATCAGCAGGCTTCAAACATCAGCCCATTGGATTCCAGGATCTTTCTGGAAGACTCCAAGAACAGAAGTTTCCACTCTGGGCAACATTGAGGGGTCGGGGTCCCTCAAGGCTCAGATCTTTTCTATTTCTTATGCTGCGTTCCTGAACACAATTTTAAAAATTGAAACTATTGATCATTCCTCACTCCCATCTCCTCATTTGATCCAAAGGTTTTCAACCCTATGTTAAACATTGAAAGAAATCTTCCATAAATGGTTTTTATGGCCGAGTCTTTCAGTGTACAGTGTACAGGGAAAACCCAGCATCACAAGAGGAAACAAATGGCAAAGAAACCCAGCAATTGTCTGCTTAGGAAGTAACTATATTTTCTACTTGTTAAAGGGAAAGTTTACTGTCTCATCTACCAATGCTGAAGTTGTTTCTTTCTCACTATCCACTTCATTATGGCTGAACTGTACATGGAAGTTTCGTGCAAATAAGAAATTAACAAAAGCAAAACAACATCAGCACCATCTCTTTTTTTGGCTTTTAAGACCAGCAGCCACTTCCTTATGGATTCTAAATTTAATAAATTTGATTACTAAATTTCAGATAAATGTCACATCTTAGGGACTTGGGTTTAAACTTGGTTCCTCCTCTGCCTAGTCAATTTCAGGAAGATAATTATCACATGATCACTGGCAAATGTTTTTAACTTCTAGTGTGACAGTGCAATTTTGTAATTACAGTACTGTATCTACCTAAAAGTCAACTACATTGAGTTGTATATGATTTACTGTCAGGCATGTGGTCTACAGTTGCAGTAGGAGATAGTCTTTGAGAGATGCCTTATAATTTTTTAAAAAAACCTTTTTATATTGAAACTGGAAATCCAAACTTTTTCTGGATTATTTATCCTCCAAAACAAAAAATTAATTCTGATTTCCAAGAGGTTTGAAACATTCCTTGGGCCTCTAGGAGCCCCGCTCACTCACTGAACACCAGACCCTTCTGAATATTTTCCCCCTCCTAATTTTGCTCTCCTGGTCTTGAGCTTCCAAGTGTGATGTGGCATAGATAATATAGCCCATGTTAATCTGTTGCAGCACAACAGAAAACAGAATTGTGCAGCAGCTTCAAGACTAGCTAGTTTCTATTTTTCATAAACTTTCGTGCCTCCAAGCATTCACTTCATTTGCTTAGAGGCAAGAAAGCTTATGAAAAATAAAAACTAGCTAGTCTCAGACTACTACTACTACTACTGTACAAGGTCCTGTTTTATAGATATTGATGACTGAGAGGTCAGACTTCCTCTGGTTGACTGGAGGCTTGACTAAGTATGAACTGGTGCTTAGTAAAGGTCACCCTTGCTCGAAAGCCAGTTGTATACGACTCTAGGGTTTGGTGCTCATTAGGGATGCAGA